>CAUYQV010129622.1:0-49759 GCA_963574575.1 Galagoides demidoff
CACAGGTGCCCACCACAACGCCCGGCCATTTTTTGGTTGCAGCCATCATTGTTGTTTGGTGGGCCCGGGCTGGGGATTTGAACCCGCCACCTTAGGTGTACGTGGCTGGCGCCTTAGCCGATTGAGCCACAGGCGCCGAGCCAGGATCTGATATTTTTAAAAGATTACTCTGATAATTGTTGCAGCAACTAAATTAAAAGGAAGCAAGAATGCAAAAACTGGATGATGTTATCCAGGTACGATGATGACAGTGGCTCGGGCTAGGTAACAGCAATAGAGATGGAAAGATACATTCTGATTCAGTGTGTTTCACAGGTATAGCCATCCCAGCTTATGAAAAAGTATAATGTGGGATGAGGAAACAAAAGGCATACAAATGATTATTATCTTTAAATTTAGCAAGTCACCGACGGTGGCCCATTTACCACAAAGAGCATGACTGGGGGAAAAATAGATTTGGGGACAGAAAGAATAAAACTTCCTGTTTTTCCAAAATAAATTTGAGATATCATTTAGAGACGTAATGTGGAGCTATCAAATAGACAGCTGGATATTTGACCTTCGTAATAATTCCGTGAGGTAGATAAGGAAACTCTGGTATTATCCAAATTTTACAAATGAGAAAAGTAAGGCTCGGAAAAATGGGCCTGTCTTAATACTTTTATTAAACAGTGTCCCTGGAGAAGGAGCTGATTACACATTTTTATTTATTTATTTATTTACTTATTTATTTTGGAGACAGAGTCTCACTATGTCACCCTGGGTAGAGTGCTGTGCTGTCACAGTTCACAGCAACCTCCAACTCTTAGGCTCAAGCAATTCTCTTGCCTTTGCCTCCCAAGTAGCTGGGACTACAGGCACCCACCACAATGCCCAGCTATTTTTAGAGGCGGGGTCTCACTCTGACTCAGACTGGTCTCTAGCCTATAAGGTCAGGCAATCCACTCTCCTTGGCCTCCCAGAGTGCTGGGATTACAGGCTTGACCAGACATGCCTGGTCTAGATTACACATTTTAAAAAGAGGAATAACTGCACTGTTAAAAACTTCTCTCTGATAAAACACATCAAGCTAGTTTGCCCCACGTAAACTACGAAGCTACTCCAAGGTAAAGATCCTTTGTATTGGGAGAAGATTACCCTGAGGTTTATCCAGCTTGCAACATTTAACATATGTGACTCTAACTGAAATGTACATATAATGCACATTATTGACTATCTTCTTTTTCTTTTTTAGGAGACAGAGTCTCACTCTGTCACCCTGAGTAGAGTGCCATGGCATGACGGCTCACAGCAACCTCAAACTCCTGGGCTCAAGCAATCCTTCCTCTTGCCTCAGTTGGGACTACACACGAAGTCCACCACCACACCAAGCTAATATCTTTATTTTTAGTAGAGACGGGGGTCTCACTCTTGTTCAAGTTGGTCTTGAACATTCAAGCTCAAGCAATACACCCGGCCTCCCAGAGTGCTAAGATTATAGGCTTTTGACTATCTTGAGATTATGTCAAGAATTAAATGCACTCAGATAATAAGAAGAAAGATAAAATTCTCCTTAAAAATAGACTGTGATTCTTTAGTTTCGTTTCATTAAGAGTTTATGTCAAAAGCTTTCTCAGGGCTCAGCGCCTGTAGATCAAGCGGCTAAGGCGCCACCACATACATCAGAGCTGGCAGGTTCGAATCCAGCCTGGGCCTGCCAAATAACAATGACAACTGCAACCAAAAAAAATAGCTGAGCGTGTGGCAGGTGCCTGCATTCCCAGCTACTTGGGAGGCTGAGGCAAGAAAATTGCTGAAGCCCAAGAGTTGGAGGTTGCTGTGAGCTGTGATGTCACACTACTCTACCCAGGGCGACAGCTTGAGGCTCTGTCTCAAAAAAAAAAAAAAAAAAACTTTCTCGGGAATGCATTTCTAAAATTAGAAAAGAAAATCAATTGGGAAACGACCAGTATAAGAATAATCACTTTCCACTGCTTCTCAGGACTGTCACTAGTATGTAAGACAAGCTCACGCTGAACTCAGCACTTCTTCCCCCATGCCGGGAGGCTTTTTCTCCCTTTGGTTACATACATTGTAGAAACTTCTGCATTAGGAGACATAATTGATCACTGAGTATTTCATCACAAATTCAATGACGCTATTATAACGTAAATTCCTTTCAGAATTCTTGAGATGCCCTGCTGAAATGAAAGACCATACAACACAAAACAGACAGGATAGGCTGGCCTGTGGCTCAGAAGGGTAGGGTGCCAGCCCCATATGTTGGAGGTGGCAGGTTCAAACCCAGCCTCACCCAAAAACTGGAAAAAAAAAAAAAAAAAAAGACAGGATAGATGTTAAAAAGGGAAAGAAGAGGCTTGGCACCTGTAGCTCAGTGAGTAGGGTGCCAGCCACATATACACAGGCTGGCGGGTTCACGCCAACCCAGGCCTGCTAAACAATGACAACTACAAGCAAAAAAAAAAATTTTTTTAAAAGCCGGGCATTGTGGCAGGTGCCTATATTCCCAGCTACTTGGGAGGCTGAGGCAAAAGAATTGCTAAAGCCCAAGAGTTTGAGGTTGCTGTGAGCTGTGACACCACCGCACTCTACCGAGGGTGACATAGTGAGACTCTGTCTCAAAATAAATAAATAAATAATAAATAAATAAAAAGGGAAAGGAGAGAAGGGTTGAGGGAGGGAAAGAGAGAAAAAGAAATGAGAAGGGCAGCATGTGACCTCGATGGCAATCCTTCATGGCAAAGGAACCACGGATGCTCACAAAGCATCACCAAACCCTGCAAGGACACGCTTGTACACAGGGCATGAATCCGTAAATTATGCAGCCCTCTATATTCAAATCATGGTGTCAATCATCAGTTTCAAACGAGCAGCAATTATCAATGTATAGTAAGAAGACAGCACGGCTGCTTAATCCAGCTTACCGGCACTTCGCTGAGCCTTCAGGCTAACAGCCAGCTTTTCATGTATACTCTTAAAATAAAAGCAATAGCCTGGCCGGTGCTACACATAATCCCAGTATCCTAAGAAGTGGAAGGAAATGTAGGCATCGGTACAACCAATCCTCCCATTTTACAGATGAGGAAACTAAACAAAGCAAAGAGAGACAAAGTCCATCATCACAGAGCCCCTTCGGGATGAAAAACTCCTGTTTTTCCAATTCTTAGCAACTTGTTCCTTGGACCATACCATACTATCATCTACAGAACAAGAAAGAAACAGTCCCACAGGGGATGGCCCAAGGTTTTGCTGCAACCACTTAAGGGAGGGTAAGTGGGCAGAGACGGGTTTCTCGGAGGCCAAAGCAAGGCCCCAGCCCCGCCTGAATGACAGCCTTTCTCCCTCCTCAGCTTCACCCCTCAGCAGTTGACAGCCTTTCCAACAATACCACTGGGCTTCTTCCCCCCTGGAACTTTAGGTTTGATGTGGCAGTTTGATGTCTAGCAGCTGGTGGCCCTTCCATCAAGGTCTCCAGAATGAGGTCCTTGAAAGGTCACACAGGAATGTTGCTTCCAAGACATCAGAGGAGCACCAGCCCTCCCCAGTCAAGAGGGAAAATGATTCCTCTCTTCTCCTTGCCTTTAAACCAGGACATTCCTAACTGGATAACACACAGATCCCCGAACAGCTACTCCAGGTTGCCAGTTTTAGCCCTGATGGCCTCGCCCTCTATATTTATGCCCAATATGCAGAAAATTCCAGAAATATCCACCTCAAAACTCTGTAGCATGGGTGATGTGGAATTCATGGTGACATTTTAGCGTGTGCAGAGAACAAAATTTCTAATCGAAATTATTTTGAACGTGTCTTACCTAATTATTAGGGAGGCTATAATACAGCCCCACATGTGGGACTGATCCCGTGTGCTCACTGCAAACAGGTGCACAGATGAATGAATGGAGTGATAAAAACAGTAACCACCCTTGTCTGTGCAATCTAGGACTTCCTCTTCTCCCCACGTCTTTAAAATCTTCCGTAATGTTAAAAAAAAAAAAAAAACAATCTCCATAATGTTATTTCATTCACACACACACACACACACCTATTTTTTCCTGGAAATGTCCTTGTTAGACATTCTTCTTAGTAAAATACCTGTAACAACTGTGGACCCCAAGCTACACACTGCATTCCAAGATTCTCTCACCGGCTACTAGAAAATAAAATCTAAGAGAGTCAATACCCCATCATCAATGCTACTCCACATACTCCACTCCAGATTAATTCACAAGCTACCGCTAATCTCCACCATCTCCCAATCACACTGAAAAAGTGTTCTGGGTTTTATTTGACAGCATTAGCATTTCACTGGCCAGGTTATCAAAAATAATCATGAAGAAAGTACTCACAGCATAGGCACCTATCAAAAACGCTGCATTTGCTCTTTTCCGTTGGTCAAAACAGGTGTAGTGCACTATTTTCTTTCTTGATAAACTGTATGACTAGAAAGAGGAGATAAAAAAAGGTTGGTATAACCATAGAAACAGTGCTAAAATATACACAAGACAAACACCATCTCTTAAATCACAAGATATGTCACGAACTTGGAAAGTTTAATCACTTTTGACTTGAATTCCTACGGCGTGTGGACACGAGCATTTATGGGATGGAGAATTACTACCTCCGACTTTCTACAGTCCAATAATAATGTAAGAACAATAATATGGCAAATATGTTGTTCTCTAAGAAAAGAAATTGAGAAGGTAAGAAATAATTAAATTATAGGCATCTCTATTAGCAGGAACCATTTTGATGATTTATTCTTGATTTTATATGTAAAAACTATATTCACTCTTTTTTTTTGAGATAGAGTCTCAAGCTGTTATCCTGGGTTGAATGCCTTGGTGCCATAGCTCACAGCAACCTCCAACTCCTGGGCTCAAGCAAGTCTCTTGCCTCAGCCTCCCAAGTAGCTGGGACTACAGGTGCCCGCCACAACGCCCGGCCATTTTTTGGTTGCAGCCATCATTGTTGTTTGGTGGACCTGGGTTGGATCTGAACCCACCACCTTAGGTGTATGTGGCTAGCGCCTTAGTCACTTGAGCCACAGGCGCCGAGCCTTCCTGGCGGTTTTTAAGAAAAAGTTTAAATCTCCTAACATTCACTTGGCTTAGATTTTTTTTTTGGAATCCAGTTTTCTCAGTTATATCTCAAAAGCACTACAATCTAGATCAGATCACTAAGAGTTGAGTTCTTGCTAAAGAAATCAAAATTAGGCTCGGCGCCTATGGCTCACGTGGCTAAGGCACCAGCCACATACACCTAAGGTGGTGGGTTCGAATCCAGCCTGGACCCGCCAAACAACAATGACGTCTGCAACCAAAAAGTAGCCAGGCGTTGTGGCAGGCACCTGTGGTCCCAGCTACTTGGGAGGTTGAGACAGGAGACTCACTTGAGCCCAGGAGTTGGAGGTTGCTGTGAGCTGTGATGCCACAGCTCTCTACCCAGGGGGACAGCTTGAGGCTCTGTCTCAAAAAAAAAAATCAAAATTAATTCAAAATGAATGAAGAAGACAGAGGAGAACTTGACATAGTACAAGGCCTTGTCCTAATTTCCCTCCTTACCACAACTAAGCCTCCCTCTTATGGCCTTCCTGCCCCATAGTTCTGTTTGTTTGGTTGGTTGGGTTTTTTTTGGTTTTTGGTTTTTTTGCAGTTTTTGGTCAGGGCCAGGTTTGAACCTGCCACCTCTGGTATATGGGGCCAGCGCCCTACTCCTTTGAGCCACAGGCGCCACCCAATGCCCTATTGTTTTATACCAGTGATGCTGTTCAACAGAGGAGATTTTCAGGCACCTGATTGAAAAATTTCAGGGATAACAATACATTTTGTCAATTGCTTAGCTGATATTTATATAATCAGACTAATACACAAAAACGCTTTTAATGTTTTTCCCCCTCAAATATTAAACATGCCCCTCCCTTTAAAAAAAACCCTATCCATAATCAAAGGACCCAGAACAAACAATATCAGCAAAGACGCTGATAACTAAAGAAACATTAACTCATCTTTCCAGATGTTTCATGAAAGAACTTTACAGCACAGGGAAAGAAAGTTATATTTGCCAACAACAGGGCTCTATTTGATCAATGAACCCAGTAGGTGTTTTCCCATATTCCGCCCCGGCATCGGGAGAGCATCACGCCTCCAAGCTGGACAGCAGTCTCTTCCTAACTCTGATCTGTCTCCTCTGAAGCCTCAGTGCTGACCGAGCCCCTCAAGAACACCTGCAAAGTTACGATAACCACAGGCTTTCAGTGCACTATCTGCTCTGTAACTGATTCTTTTTGCTTTCTATGAGAAACTGAGAGGTTACAAAACAAAAACATTGTGTGCAATAGCAAAGTGAAGTTAAAAACTGGTGAAATCCAATGAATGCGGTCTTAACTACAAAAAGGAGGATATCACAGAAGGAACGCTAAGACCTCGGGACTATGGGCCTGCTCTGCAGCCAGGCAGTGCATCTCCCTTGCAAGTCATAATCTACAGCTACTCTCCACCCTATAATTTAGATTTATGTCTTGAAACCGGAATGTTTAGCTCCTAAACCTTCTTAACCTAAACGGCTATGAGAGACAGCCCTATTATATAATAACAGCAAGAAGAACAACTAACACTTATTGGCCCCTAGTGACATTCTGTCGTCTTTCAAAGCATAGGGCCAGAGGTTCCAGCTCAACCAGACACAGAGTCCTGGGCAAGGTTCAAACAGAATGAGCAGACTGTGCTTTTCCTCCCATAAACCCAGGAACCAGAGAGGGCCTGCTGTGAACATGCACACAGCAAGTAAGCAGCACAAACCCCGAACTTTTCCACTGAGCTTGATAATTTGTATAAATCTCAATTATGAGGCTGTAACAAGTTTCAGGGTTCAGAATTTAAATAATTATCAAGCTGAAGTGGTCAATAATACCAGAATTCCTTAGAAGTAAAAATTTAAATCTAAACTATATGTTATTATTATCTTCTTGGATTATATTTCGTACTCTTAAAAGAGAAGTTCAGAATCACTTCAAGGCCTTTTTAAAACAGACCTGAGAACCGGACACAGTAGGGCCTGAGAAGAACCTGCATTTCTACTAGGTTCTCTGGTGATGCTGTCACTGCTGTCCAGGGCGTCCAGGGACCACACGTTGAAATCCGCTACTCTAAGACATTGCTAAATTTTGGAAAAGAGATGCATAAATATATGACTGGTCTCACTCACAGAAATGCTTCCTATGGGTTTGGTGCCTGTAGCTTAGTGGCTGGGGCGCTAGCCACATACACAGACGGTGGCGGGTTCGAGCCCAGGCTGGGCCTGTCAAATAACAATGACAACTAGAACTTTTGTGGAAGTTTTTGTAAACTTCAGATGTAGACTCTGAATTAGAATTTTTTTAAACCACATTCATGTGCAACAAAACATGTCTGTGGACCAAATGTAGCGACCAGTTTACTGAACCTGGGTGCCAGGATACTGCTGCTCAAGAAAGTTCTATTAGTTCTACTAGCATGAATGGAGAAGCTACTTCATGTCAGACACACCACTGAGCAATGCGGTGACAAGGGGCAGGGAGACCCTGGTCTGGAGCCACACAGGTGCTCACAATCTAATGAGTTTTTGATGCAAAATAGTGGCCACGGCTTATTAGACACAGAGAAAATAACTACATAGGGGTACACTTGTAACACACAAGGACCAAGGAAATGATCTTAATTATAGGTGCAATAATTTTTTCATTTAACAAGGCCAAAAAAATAGGAGATGAAAGATGGGATTAAATACTTATCAATTAACATAACTAAACCTATAGACATTTCCAGACCTGTATTTTTTACCTGAGAGCCAAAGTGTTACCCCTCTTATGTATTTCAGGATAATATATCAAATAACTATTTAATTGTGCTTGCAAACCAAACATCAGTGACTGCTACACTAGAACAATACAAATGAAGATAACGATCTTGACCCTAGATAGACATTTTCTATTTCAGAAAGAAAAGCTATGTAAAGGGTTGCAATCTGGTGGGATCACTCTTTATCAAGAGCAAGCCACAGCGACTCAGAGAGAGAAAATGATGACAAGCTACCCAAGTAACCAACAGGCCAAGCTATCCTCAGTTTATGGTAATAAACAGGAATCATGCACTTGTTCAGCTCAGGTCAAGAGACCACAAATCGCATTAACCATTCAGCAATAAAAAGGTGATGCAATTAAGCCCAAAGCCAAAATAAAACCAAAAGGGGGGGGGATTTCATGGTCAATTTAAAAAAATACAGATTTTTTTAAGCCTTTTGATAGTTTGCCATGCTTAAAAGTAAACTCTTCAAGTTCTTGGTTAGAAGGCTGTTTAATGAGGCTGTGTCAATCCGTCTGACCAAATTAAAGACGATACTAGCGCAGCCTGCATAATTTGCTCTTCAGTAAAAACGAGAGCCCATGCACTTTCCTAAAAACTCAAGCTCTGCTACAATGATGGTGGCCTGATTAAGTAAAGCACAGCACAGGACCACGATGACCAAGGCCTCTCCTCTTACAGGTGACTAGGCTAGCCCAGTAATGGCCGCAGCAATCAGCATCTCCACAGCAATCAGTGGCCATCTCACTGCAAAAGCGCTAAAATGAACAGGTCTTCCTGTGAGCAGCCAGGAGAGGAGCTTTACAGGTTTTACCTCCAACTTTCTCAGGAAAGGGATATTCTTGAAAATTTTCTTTGGCTGTACAAAACAAAATATGGTTCATATTTTTATTTAGTGCTATGATAAACTGGGGTGCATCGTTTCTTCAAAGAAGAAAATGATGTCTCTGCATGGTCCTCTTCGTTTCAAACTCAATACATTTCATTAATGAAATGGCACATTAAACTCGAAGGCACAATGTCAGAGAAAAGTTGCTCAGAAGGATTATTGCTATGTTGCGTAGGCTGATTTTGAGCTTTGGATTCGAGCAATTCTCCCAACCTGGTCTCCTAGCCTGCTAGGATTACAGAGCTAAGTCATCATTTTTTCCTTTGAGAAAGGAATACTGTCTGATTTACACACAAAAAAATAAAATAAAATAAAAGGGTTATTTGATCATAAGCATAACCACTGAAGGCACATGGGACATTCTCTGTAAACGGACTTCTTCATGCCTCAGGATCCCTGAAGGGACATATGGGGTCCATGCTTTGCTAATTTATGTATGTATGTATGTATGTACTTATTTTTAAGGCAGAGTCTGAAGCTGTCACTCTCGGTAGAGTGCCATGGCATCACAGCTCATGGCAACCTAAAACTCGTGGGCTTAAGCGATTCTCTTGCCTCAGTCTCCCAGGTAGCTGGGACTACAGGTACCGACCACAGTGCCCGGCTATTTTTCTCGTTGTTGTTGTTGTTGTTGCAATTGTCATTTTTGTTTTAGCTGGCCCGGGCTGGGTTTGAACCCGCCAGTCTCGGTGTATGTAGCTGGCACCATACCCACTGAGCTACAGGCACTGCCTGCTAATTCTGTATTTATACCACTTTAAACTACATAAACTAGCTCTAGAATGTAGTTTTCTATTTGGTCCCCAAAGCCCATGAACTTGAAACAGAAGACAACCACATGAAATCTCAACATGTTTTTGTGGTCATAATTAAGGGGGTGGTCTAATCACATCAAAAGAGTTCTTGTGTACAATCACCTGATACGGTAGCAGGTGCCTGGCTTCCAGGATAGGATTACTGCACTGATTCATTCAGCAACAAGGACATTCCCTGAGCCCCACCACCTGCCAGGTACTTCCAGAGTATCAATACAATCATTCATTTCATGAGGTCCACTCCCCCCTTTTTATATGGAAAGGGCTATGTGGGATGTTTTGTAAATTTAAATTATATTTCTGTGAATATTCTTCTAATCCTTTTCAAAACAGTCCTCAAGGTTATTATAATTATCCCATTGATTCATAACATCAGGTATTAAAATTTTTTTAAATCTGGCTCAGTACCCATAGCACAGTGGTTATGGCACCAGCCATATGCACCAAGGGTGGTGGGTTCGAACCCAGCCTGGGCCAGCTAAACAACAATGACAACAGCAACAAAACAATAGCTGGGCATTGTAGGGGCACCTGTAGTCTCACCTACTTGGGAGGCTGAGGCTAAAGAATCGCTTAAGCCCAAGAGTTTGAGGTTGCTGTGAGCTGTGATGCCACAGCACTCTACTGAGAGTGACATAGTAAGACTCTGTCTCAAAAAAAAAAAAAGTTTAAAAATCACTGCACTAGAAAATGTCCTCTTTTTTTAGAGATTTTTCCCCCCTCAAGCTGGGGTCTTATTTTTCTCTGAGGAAAAGGTAAATCAATATTGAAAATTGTAGTGACTATTTTAGGAAAAGCCAATTCAATTATATTACATTTATAAAACTTTCAGATTATTAAATTAATAATTAAAAGTCTTTGGGGGGGCGGGGGCTGGGTTTGAACCTGCCACCTCCGGTATATGGGGCCAGCACCCTACCCCTTTGAGCCACAGGCACTGCCCCTAAAAGACATTTTTAACTAATTAAGTTTGGAGTTATATTTGGGTTTCTAAGAAACCTCATGATTTATCATTTATTAATACAGTCTTCTGGTTCAGAAGCCCTTATATTCTAGTCCAGCGTTCTTAGCATTATCTGTATCAATAATCCAACTGAGAACCTGTCAAGAAGCTATAAATCCACCCAAAGAATAATGTAAATATACACCAAAATATAAAGTTTCAAGGGTTTATAGAACCCTTGAAATGCCAGATTACTAATTCCTGCTCGAGCCCATCAATCATTGATGACATTTTATATTAAATAACATACCCAGCTTTACAAATTGTGCTCATTTCAATAAATCTCCCTTTTGATTGCTTCCCCCATTATAGTAACTATTTACTAGAAATACATATAGCCAACAGCAACCTATGGCTATATAATTCCTAGTATCTATAATTATTAAAGAATAATTTAAAATAAGTAGTAGGCTATTTATTAGTGGGTGTTGGTTTTTGCTACTGAATTCTTTTTTTTTTTTGAGACAGAGCCTCAAGCAGTCCCCCTGGGTAGAGTGCTGTGGCATCACAGCTCACAGCAACCTCCAACTCCTGGGCTCAAGTGAGTCTCTTGCCTCAGCCTCCCAAGTAGGTGGGACCACAGCTGCCCACCACAATGCCCAGCTATTTTTTTTTTTTTGGTTGTTGTTTGTCTTGTTATTTGGCGGGCCCAGGCCGGATTCGAACCCGCCACCTTAGGTGTATGTGGCTGGCGCCTTAGCAACTTGAGCCACAGGCGCCAAGCCTGAATTCTTTATTTTATTTTATTTTATTTTATTTTGAAATAGAGTCTCACTCTGTCACCTTTGGTAGAGTCCTGTGGCGTAACAGCTCACAGCAACCTCAAACTCTTGGGCCCAAGAGATTCTCTTGCCTCAGCCAAGTAGCTGAGACTCCAGGTGCCCACCACAGCGCCTGGCTATTTTTAGAGATGGGGGTCTCACTCTGGTTCAGGCTGGTCTCAAACCAGTAAACTCAGGCAATCCTCCCGCTTCACCCTCTCAGAGTGGTAGGATTACAGGCATGAGCCACCTTGGCCGGCTAAATTCTTAATCTAAGCAGATGTTTGATGGATAATTTTCCATCCTAACCAACATAATTAAAACTTGGGATAGAATTCAAATAGACATAAAAAATAGCAATAACCCAGGAGCTCACAGCTAAGGAGAAGCAGGTGTCAATTATAATTCATCTACTATGGAGAGCTGCTCAGAGCATTATGGGAAAGCAAGGGAGGCACTTCCAACCAAGTCCAAAATGGCAAGATGCTTCCTAGAAGATGGTGGCTGAACAAAGCATTAAAGAAAAAGGAGTTATCAAGCCAGAAGAGAAGGGAAATCCAGTCAGACTGGGCGTCACAAGCAAATCCATGAACTGCTGATGTGCCGTGGGGTAAAGTGAGAGGCTGGGAGTGGCAGGGATACTGCAGTTTCCCAGTAAACAGTACACGATGTCATCGGGGGAAGCCACCAAGGCTGGTAGCTGGCAAGGTGAGCAAGGCAAAGGGAAGGCAAGCAAAGTGCTCAAAACTTTACTGAAATAAGTGGCCATGGGCTGCAGAGAGAGACATTATGAGGGCACCAACAGACTGAGAAAACAGGGAGACAAAAGGTCCAGAGACCCCAGCAGAGACCCCAGTGGGGGGCGGGAGGCAGACAGACCGTGCAAGGCAAGGGACTAGGAAAACAGATCCCCAGGGTGAGTCCGGAGTCTGGGTTCCTGGAAGTGGCAGTAATAGTCACAGGAGGGGAAGAGGCAGAGGAGCCTCAAAGCCACCATGGGACAAGGTGAGGTAGCTGGGGCCATCCTGCGGGTGAGCACAGGAAGGTTGTAAACCAGAAACTGCGGCTGCCACCAAAGGTAGAGAGAAAAACCGGAATAATGTGGTCATGGAGCCATAAAACCTAGCCCTGGCTTTATCTGGCAGCCTCGGGCAAGCCATAAACCTCTCCAGGCCACCCTTTCTGAGTCTCAACTACATGGTCATTTAAATGGCTAAAATTATATTGGATAGCTTTCCTATATAGAAATGATAGTGTTAAGGCTGAGAAGGTGTTCATAAATTTCGTGGAAGAACTGTCTTTATTGTATTTCCAATCAAAATTCACATGTGTCACATAAGTAACTGAATTTTGTACAGGACCTTAACATTGGCAAAGCATTTTACATCTACTTTCTAATATAATCCTAACCAGCACCCTGGGAGAACTCCGTAATTCCTGTGCTATAGATGAGGAACTGGAGATTCCACAAGGCTAAAGCAATTGCAGCTTTGGATCAGCAAAGTCAGTCTTTTTTATCCCAATACAGAGATTCTGTTTGGCACACTTCATTGAGATTACCCATGCCTTATTAACATTTGAGTTTTGAAAATTCAGTCCTTCGGCATGTAGCTAAGTGCCCAATAATTGTATTAACTTTAAAAACATTATTCCAGGAATCCAACAGATTACCTGATAACTGAAATGAACCAAGGAGATGAGATTAAACTTCCATAATGCTGAGAGAACGCTTTGTCAATGAAAGAAAATCAAAACAAGTTTTTATATATACCTCCCCACACTGTGCAGTATAGAATACGGGAAAAAAATAGTCTTCATCCAATCCACCTACTCTTGTGTAATCACTACAAGTAGAACACTGAGTCCAACCAGTGACTTTACTGTCCTGATAATGAGTCCTTTCTCTTTGGTCACTCCAGATAGTACTGAGTTCCCAGATCATTAATTATAATGCCCAGTTGATATCAACTACGCGCCAACATGACTAATCAGGAAGGCAAAGAAATTCCTTGGTCCTTAAAGGGAAGAAATAAACTCCAATAATTTATTAATTATCCTTTCTTTGTGAACTCAACCATTATAAGCCATTTTATATTAAAAGGATGTTATTTACTTCCTGGAGGATTGCAAAAATCCCTTATTTTATTTTCTTTTTCTTTTTTCCTTGAGACAGAGTCTCACTATGTCACCCTTGGTAGACTGCCGTGGTGTCACAGCTCACGGCAACCTCAAACTCTTGGGCTTAAGCGATTCTCTTGCTTCAGCCTCCTGAGTAGCTGGGACTACAGGCGCCTGCCACAATGCCTGGCTATTTTTTTGGTTGGAGTTGTCATTGTTTGGCAGGCCTGGGCTGGATTCGAACCTGCCAGCCCTGGTATGTGGCTGGAGCCTTAACCACTGAACTACAGGCACTGAGTCCCCTTATTTTATTTTCCAAATTACTGTCAGTTGCTTCTTTTCTGAAAAATAGATCTGGTGTACTTAAAGGAATTTACATACACCTTTTCAAAGCACACAACTTTGTAAGTTAATTCTAGGAAAGTGGAGTGCAATAGACTTTATGTTATATAGTTATTGACTTAAAAAGATCTTTCTTTGTTTTCACTCCATGACCATTTAGCACTTTGAGATCAATTGGCAAAAATTTATAAATTCATAAATACACAATATATTCTATAGGAAATCTTCCACCCTATTTGCCCTTAGGTATACAGACTGCCCTATATACCTGAGTTCCACAAAAACCAATCAGATCAAAAGGTAATCACTGAGCAATGACTGTGTGCATGGCACAGTACTATGTAACAGTAGTAACATTTTACCTAGCAGAAAAAATAAAACATCTGAGCATCAAATTTTAGTAGTTACCCTCAAGAACCAACTCTGTAGTATTACGCCTTTCAAATGGAAATATTTAAGATCTCTGTTTAGAAATTGGAAGAAAAAGATAAAGATTGCTTTCTATGTGACCAAATAAGTTTACCAAAACTGGGAATACAGATGGCACTCTTCCTCAAATGTTTAAAGGGGGGGGGCGGGAAGGCACATACAAAAATCCACATGTAAGTACAAAAATGAAAGCAGATCCCCTTATAAAACAAAACTATAGATGAATACTAAATGCGTGACCAGAATCCTGTCATATCAGGTAAAGTCAACGCCCTATCACTGTTGGTTGGTCCATTTCACTTGGCTGTTAACCAGACAGAGGTAACATTTAAGAAATACGCAGAACAGCTGGGCGTGGTGGCTGATACCTGTAATGCTAGCACTCTGGGAGGCCCAAGTGGGTGGACTGGCTGAGCTCAGGAGTTCAAGACCAGCCTGAGCAAAAGCGAGACCCCGTATCTACTAAAAAAATAGAAAAACTGAGGCATGAGGATCGCTTGAGCCCAAGAGTTGGGTGTTATGGTGAGCTAGAATGCTGCCACAGTACTCAACCCGGGCTGACAGCTTGAGACTCTGTCTCAAAAAAAAAAAAAAAAAAAAAAAAATACACAAAAATTTCAATCTTGACCAGACAGAAATAGTCAAGCCCCAGAGCTCCAGCCATGATGAGCCCTTCATTACTTGGCAACAATTCCTACAAGCAGATCTGAGGGCTTCAGAAAAATTATCTTAGGAGGGAATTTGATAGAGACTCATTAACAACAACCTGAAAGAATTTGTGCTTTCTTTCTTTCTTTCTTAGATCATTATTCCAAAGAGTTCATTCAGCTCACATTGCAATTCAGACTACAAAATGAAAGAGGTTAACATGTCCTTTGTGGTATCACTGGGAGGATCAATTTCAACTTCTAGATGAACGACTCAAATCAATTTTCAAAGATCCAGACTACCTGACCAAAAGGTGGGGGTGCGCAACAATCCCACTGGGCAGATCATGTGGTTCAAATATTTTAATACCAAAATGTAAACAACACTACGATACTCACTTTTAGTTTCTTGTTCAGTTTACAGCAGTATCTGTACACCATTGCCAAGTTCAGAGGTCCAAAATCTGCATAGAAACTAAGACACAAGAAAACAAACAAAAAAAAATGTAATATTCAGTAAAATCTTCAGTGACATCAATGCTCATTTTAATTTTAATAAATGTATGATCAAATTTCAATTATCTCTAGGAATAAGGGTCATTGTATAACTATTTTGATTCATGGTAATCCAAATAACTCATAGTTTCACCCCACTAATACCCTCCAGCTACTCTAACCAGTCTCTTAATGGGGAACTAGTAGGAGAGTTTTGAGTTCCACCTTCTGTCTCCCTGACAGGCCATTTAAATATTGAAAAGAAAACAAAGAAAGAACTAACGTGAATAGAAGGTGGACATGGCCCATCCTACCTGCCTTTATTTCTTTATCACCTACTTAGTCACAAATTCAGCTTCTCTACTTTGGGGACAATTCCAACTATTGCACTCAAATTCGCAAGAATCTTAAATCCAGCTTTCATTCCCCTTTTAGTTTTGTATTATAAGACAGACTGGCTGCTCTCCCTCTCTCCACCTCTTTGCTTTTCCTGGGTATAAACGCCAGCCTGCAGATCTGCTCTCTTTTTGTTTTTTTTAAGACAGAGTCTCACTCTGTCATCCTGGGAAGAGTGCTGTGGTATCATCATAACTCACAGCAACCTCACACTTCCGGGCTCAAGTGATTCTCTTGCCTCAACTTCCCAAGTGCCAGGACTACAGGCGCCGGCCACAATGCTCTGTTAGTTTTAGAGATGAGGTCTCGCTCTGATTCAGGCTGATCTTGAACCTGTGAGCTCAGGCAATCCACCCTCCTCGTTCTCCCAGGATGCTAGGATTCCAGGCATGAGCCATGGCGCCCTGCCCATATCTGCTCTCTTAACCACGGTCATGAATTTAACCAACGACCTACGGAAAAGAGATGTCTGCACTTGAGAGCCAGCATCAGTCTTCTCTATCTTCAGTTAACTGCTGGACCCCCCATTCACCAGCTTTTCTGTCACTTGGAACTCAGAATGTCTAAATTCAACACAGTTTCCCCTCATATCAGCCCCCCAGACTAAAAAGCTTCTCCCACTCACATCAGGCATGAGACTTCTCAATCGCAATTGACTAACAAATAAATATTCAATTTTTATATATCAAATAAGCCACGACTCCAATTCATCCCTTCCCTTCCTGTTCCCACTGCAGCAACAGAAATTCAGATCCTCTTCATCTCACACCAGAGCTGTCTGAAATCTCTCTCCTTCCCACTCAGGCTGTGTCCCGCAATAGAGATTCATCTTCATCAAATCTCACTGCTCACATATCCTCCCACTATTCAAAACTGTCTAGTGGCTCCTCAGAATAACTCTTTGGCCCAGTAGGCAAAGCCTTACACAACATTTCCCTAGCCTCCAGGCTGATCTTATCTCCTAACAGGTCCCCTTTGTAATCTTCATTCCCAAATAGTCCACACACAGGCTGGGTCCCTGGTGGCTCACACCTGTAATCCTAGCACTTTGGGAAACTAACAGGAGGACTGCTTGAGGAATATTTCAGACCAAATATTCCACACGTAATTCTTTTTTTGAGACGAGGTCTTGCTTTGTCCCCCACACTGGAGTACAGTGGTATGATCACAGCTCACAGCAACCTCAAATTCCTAGGCTCAAACCTCAGATCCTCCTTCCTCAGCCTCCCAAGTAGCTGTGACTATAAGTATGTGCTACGACACCCAGATAATTTTTCTACTTTTTACAGAAATGGGGTCTCGCTCTTTCACAGGCTGGTCTGAAACTCCCAAGCTTAAGTGATCCTTACACCTTAGCCTCCCAAAGTGCTAGGATCATAGGCATGAGCCGCAGTACCCAGCCTATGTATACTCTTAATCCAAGCCAGCTCACGTTGGTCTCCTTGCCACAGGTACCCTCCTTTTTTGTTTCTGCTACATTCTAGCTTCCTCAAAATCCAACCACCCTTCTCCAGGAAGCCTTTTCAGTCACTTAGGGAATAGTGAACTCTTTTTTTTTGAGACAGAATCTCACTTTGTCACCCACAGTAGAATGCCATGGTGTCATAGCTCACAGCAAACAAACTCTTGGGCTCAACCGATTCTCTTGCCTAGGCCTCCCTAGTAGCTGGGATTCTATGCACCTGCCACAACACCTGGCTATTTTGAGAGGCAGGTTCTCACTCTTGCTCAGGCTGGTCTCAAACCTGTAAGCTCAGGCAATCACTTGCCTCCACCTCCCAGAGTGCTAGGATTAAAAGCATGAGCCACTGGGTAGATTCTACTTGCTCAACTCTGCCAGGGACTGTATCGCTTGAAAGAATGCCCTATACTAATACAAAACTTTAAAGAATAAGTATTCATTATGAATAGTTTGCTCGTTAATGATCTAAATTCAACTAAGCATAGAGAAGAAGCTTACTAAACACCATCCAGTTTCTAAAAATCCATCCCCAAAAGACCTTTATTTTGAGAAAGTCATTTGATTTAATTTTCTGCCACCCAAAATTAAACTACCATAACTATGTCATTATGCTACATAAAATCTGCCTTTAGCCACTTGCCTTAGTTAAATGAAGAATACTGAACTTATTTAGGCAAGTTGGTAATATCTTGGAATTTATACTCCAGGTAGCACCAAAATTGGCTGTCTCTGTCCATGGGGAGATATGTTCATGAAAGAACACAGAGGTGCCCAAGAAGAAAACCTTCAATGACTTGGAAGAGAAGTTCTAGTGTAGAGAGTGGAAAGATGAACAGTGGAGACTCAGAAAGAGGAAGGAAGTGAATAATAAGAAAGTACCTAATAGGTGTAATGTACTTTATTCAAGCGGTGGCCACCCTAAAAGTCCTGACTTGACAATGCAGCCATGTAACAAAATTATGTTTGTACCCCATAAATTGATACAAATTTTAAAAATAAAAAATAGAAGGCAGAGAAAAAAGAAATAAAAGTTCTTGATTTATTTCTAAAATTATCAGTGTCGTCTTCTACTGTATATACAAACAAAATACCCATGAATCCAAAATGAGCTATATCTATAACCCAGGTATTAACCAGCCCAAGGGCTCAGCGCCTGTAGCACAGTGGTTATGGCGCCAGCCACATACACTGAGTGTGGCGGGTTCAAACCCGGCCCAGGCCAAGCTAATCAACTGCAACAAAAAAATAGCTGGGCACTGTGGTGGGCGCCTGTAGTCCCAGCTACTTGGGAGGCTGAGGCAAGAGAATCGCGTAAGCCCAAGAGTTTGAGGTTGCTGTGAGCTGTGACGCTACGGCACTCTACCCAGGGCAACAAAGTGAGACTCTGTCTCAAAAAAAAAAAAAATTTAACCAGTCCAAGACCAGTGAATAAGAGTTTACTGAGGACCAGGCCTGGTGGCTCACACCTGTAATCCTAGCACTTGGGAGGCCAACTCAGGTAGACTGCCTGAGCTCACAGGTTCAAGACCAGCCTGAGCCAGAACGAGACCTCCTTGCTAAAAATAGCCAGGTGTTGTGGTGGGTGCCTGTAGTCCCAGCTAGTTGGGAAGCTGAGAGAAGAGAATCACTTAAGCCCAAGAGTTTGAGGTTGCTGTGAGCTGTGCCGTCAGAGCACTCTACCAAGGGCAACAAACTAAGACTCCATCTCAAAAAAAAAAAAAACACTCCCTGAAAAGAATCAAAGTGAAAAGAGAACAGGACAAAGCCATTTCCCCATCAGCATTTGCCCACTTCATGTCTTTGTATCATATTTTGGTAATTCTCATAATATTTCGTATTCTTCATCATTAATCTGTTATAGTGATCAGAGATCAGTGGTCATCAATGTTACTGTTGCACTACAAATTGTGCCCATGTAAAGTGGTAAAGTTGATTGATCATACTGTGCATGTTCTGAAGGCTCCACTGACCAGTCATCCCTCCACTTCTCTCCCAGTCATGGGACCGCCCTACTCCCTGAGATGCAACAATATTGAAATGAGGCAAATCAATAACCCTTTAAGAATCATACATCTCAGCAAGGCACGGTGGCTCACGCCTGTAATCCTGGCAATTTAGGAGGCCGAGGCAGGTAGATTGGTTCAGCTCAGGAGTTCAAGACTAGGCTGAGCAAGAACAAGACCTGGTCTCTACTAAAAATAGAAAAATTAGCTGGGCACTGTGGTGGGGGCCTATAGTACAGCTACTTGGGAGGTTGAGGCCAAGAGGATCAGTTGAACCCAAGAATTTGAGGTTGCTGTGAGCTAGGACATCACAGCACTCTACCCAGGGCAACAGAGTAAGACTCTGTCTCAAAAAAAGAAAAAAAAGGAATCATACATCTTTCACTTTAAACCTAAAGCTAAAGTTGATTAAGCTTAGTGAGGAAGGCATGTCCACAACCAATAAAGGTGTCTCGTGCCAAACAGCCAAGTTGTGATTGCAAAGGGAAAATTCTTTTAAAAAGTTGGAAGTGCTACTCCAATAAACACACGAACTATAGGAAACCAAAATGGTCATATTGCTGATATGGAGAAAATTGAAGTGGTGTGGATACAGGATCAAGCCAGCCACACCATTCACTTAAGCCAAACCCTAATCTAGAGCAAGGTCCTAACTTCCAATTCCAAGAAGGCCAAGGGAAGTGAGGAAGCTACAGAGGAAAAGTTTGAAGCTAGTATAGGTTGGTTCCTTAGGTTTATGATGCACAGGAGAAGGTCAAAATCTCAACATTAACCGGAGTTTGTAAGAAGCTAATTCCAACTCTGCTGACATTGAGGGGTTCAAGATTTCAGTGGAGTAAGTCACTGCTGATGTGGTGGACATACCAAGAGAAGTGGAGCCTGAATGGCTGCGATCTCGTGGTAAAACTTGAATAGATGAGTAGTTGCTTCTTATAGATGAGCTAAGAAAGTAGTTTGTGGAGGGAGAATCTACTCTTGGGGAGGGAATGTGAACATTATTGATATGGCCACAAAGGATTCACAATACTACATAAACTTAGTTGATAAAGCAGCATGGGAGTTTGAGAGGACTGACTCTAACTTTGCCAGTTCTACTGTGGGTAAAATGCTACCAAATACCAATGCATGCTACAGAGAAATCTTTCATCAAAGGAAGACTTGATTGAGGCCCTGTGTCTGCCAGAAATAGAAAATTGAACCAGATGTCATGGTGGGTGCCTGCAGTCCCAGCTACTCATGAGACAGAGGCAAGAGAATCACTTGAACCCTGGAGGTTAAGGTTGCTGTGAATTAGGCTGATGTCATGGCACTCTAGTAGCCAGGGCAACAGAGTGAAACTCTGTCTTTAAAAAAAAAAAAAAGGGAAGGAGGAGTCCATCAAGTCGCAAACTTCACTGCTGCCTTATTTTAAGAAACTGCTACAAGTACAGCAACCTTCAGCAGCTATAGCCCCATACTTGGCAACCATCCATCAAGTAAGACCCTCCACCAGCAAAAAAATTACAACTCATTAAAAGCTCAGATGATAGGCTCGGCGCCTGTGGCTCAAGCAGCTAAGGCACCAGCCACATACACTTGAGTTGGAGGGTTCCAATCTAGCCTGGGCCCGCCAAATAACAATGACGGCTGCAACCAAAAAATAGCTAGGCAGGGCAGTGCCTATGGCTCAAAGGAGTAGGGCACTGGCCCCATATGCCAGAAGTTGTGGGTTCAAACCCAGCCCCAGCCAAAAACTGAAGTAAAAAAAAAAATAGCCAGGCATGTGGCAGGTGCCTGTAGTCCCAGCTACTTGGGAGGCAGAGGCAGGAGAATCACTTGAGCCCAGGAGTTGGAGGTTGCTGTGAGCTGTGATGCCACAGCACTCTACCCAGGGTGACAGCTTGATGCTCTGTCTCAAAAAAAGAAAAAAAGGTCAGATGATCATCAACATTTTTAATCAATGAAGTTTTTTGTTGTTTTTTTTGAGACAGAGTCTCAATTTGTCACCCTCAGTAGTGTGCCTGTGATGTCACCGCTCACAGCAACCTCAAACTCTGGGGCTTAAGCAATTGTCCTGCCTCAGCCTCCCAAGTAGCTGGGACTACAGGTGCCCACCACAACACCTGGCTATTTTAGTTGTAGTTGTCATTATTGGGCTGGATTCGAACCCTCCAGCTCCGGTGTATGTGACTGTCACCCTAGCCCTCAGCTACAGGTGCCAAGCCATCAATGAAGTATTTTTTAATTAAGATATGTAAATTGGGCTCGGCACCTGTGGCTCAAGTGGCTAAGGCGCCAGCCACATACACCTAAGGTGATGGGTTCGAATCCAGCCCAGCCTGCCAAAACAACAATGAAGGCTGCAACCAAAAAATAGCCGAGCATTGTGGCGGGTGCCTGTGGTCCCAGCTACTTGGGAGGCTGAGGCAGGAGACTCGCTTGAGCCCAGGAGTTGGAGGTTACTGTGAGCTATGAGCCACAGTGCTCTACCCAGGGGGACAGCTTGAGGAGCTGTTAAAAAAAAAGAAAAAAGAAAAAAAAGATATGTACATTGTTTTCACTCTAGGACATGATGCTACTACACAATCCTAGGAAACAAAGAAATTCATATGACTTGCCTTATTGCAATATTCACTGGGCTGAGTGGTCTGGAGCAAACCTGCACCATCTCCGAGGCTTGCCTGCATACAAATATGTACCTACCAGCACTGATCAAGGCAATGCTCTTTCTCTAACAAAGATTTCCTTGTCCTTGGGTAAATGGAAGCAAGACTTTTGACAAATATGTCTTGTTTTTTTCTACTTGAACATGAATATGGACACTGATAGAATTTGAAGTTAAATCAGAACTTTTAGTTATGGTTATTTGACCTTTTTAAGCTTACTCTGAACAAATTTCAGAAAAGCACAAAGAATTCCAATCGTCTAATTCCCGCTTCAAACTATCCATTACAAGCCAACTTCAATCTCAAATTCATAGCTGCAGAGTTTCTAACAATAAGGCTGGAAACACCACGTGTACTTTTGGAAGGAGTATGGTTAACAGATGATCCTACTTCACCCAACACCAGGAAAATAAATTAGTATAGCCAATAACATAGGAAAAAGTAAATCAAATACAGACCTCATCCTTACATAGATCTGCACTCTCCAACAGGACAGCCATTAGCTATGGCTATTTAAATTTAAATTAATTAAAGTTAAATAAATTAAAAATTCTCCTGTCACTTGAAATATGTTCAAAAGCCACATGTAGCTAATGGCTACAGGATGGGACAACGTTCTGGGCTGATGGACAATACTGATCAAGATGAAAAGATAAGACAAGAACAAAAACAGCTGTCAAAGACGAGAGAAGCTGCCAAGTACCATGAAAGAGGCATAGATGAAATACTTGAAGACAATTAATATCCTTTCCCTTCAAGGGCCCATGTATTTCCCAACAGAGATATTAGGCCCTGGTAATTTTTATCCCCTTTTGGTCAAGGGGATCAGATTTCCAAAAACCCAGTGTAGGAATTAGACCTGGGGGAATAGAAAAATAGGAGATGGGGCGGCACCTGTGGCTCAGTGAGTAGGGCACTGCCCCATATACAGAGGATGGCAGGTTCAAACCCGGCCCCAGCCAAACTGCAACAAAAAAAAATAGCTGGGCATTGTGGTGGGCACCTGTAGTCCCAGCTACTCGGAAGGCTAAGGCAAGAGAATCGCCTAAGCCCAAGAGCTGAAGGTTGCCATGAGCTGTGATGTCATAGCACTCTACCAAAGGGTGACAAAGTGAGACTCTGTCTCTTAAAAAAAAAAAAAAAAAAAAAGGAAAGAAAAGAAAAGAAAAATAGGAGATGAGAGAGATGAGAGTAGGAGTTCCCTACTTCTTTCATTGTCCCTTAAAAAGAGGGCTTGCCAAAAGAGCAGGTTGCTATCCAAAGACAGCTGCAATAAAGAAGTTACGCCTTTCTTGGCCACAGTCCCACGTTAAAGGTGGAGAAAAAACAAGCAATATCTGGAAGCTCAGACTTCATATCCCACAAAAAGAATAGGCTTCAAGTCATGCTAAGAATTTCAGTCAAAAACTTTGCACTGGCTCGGCACCTGTAACTCAGTAGCTAGAGTGCTGGGCACATACACCAGTGCTGGCAGGTTCGAACCTGGCCTGGGCCTGCTAAATAATAACTACAAAAAAAATAAAAATAGCCGACGTTGTAGTGGGCACCTGTAGTCTCAGCTGCTGGGAGGGCTGAGGCAAGAGAATCTCTTTTTCTTTTTCTTTTCATTTGGGGATAACACAATGCATTGAAGAAGCCATTCCCACACCTATGTGGTTTATAGTCTTGGCTGAGAAAGCTTAGTCTCAGCTATTTAGGAAACTGAGGCAGCAGGATCACTTGAACTCTGGAGTTCCAGGTTTCACTGAGCTATGATCATGCCACTATACTCCTGTGTGGGTGACAGAGCAAATCCCTGTCTCAAAGCAAACAAACTTCTCATAGTGCTAAAGACTGGGAAGTCCATAGTCAAGATGCTGGTGGATCCAGCCTCTGGTAAGGGTCTGCTTCCTGCCTCAGAGACAGCTGCCTTCTCTGTGTTCACATGGGGGGTGGGGGGTATGCACACGGGAAAGGGAGGGATACAGGGACAGAGAGGGAGGGAAGGAGAGAGGGAGGGAGGGAAGTGGGAGAGAGGGGAAGAGAGGAAGAGGGAGACAAGGGAATCTCTTAAGCCCAAGAGTTTGAGGTTGCTGTGAGCATTGATACCACAGCACTCTAGGGTGACATAGTGAGACTCTGTCTCAAAAAAACAAAAAAAAAAAACTTTGCACAGCCAGAAGCAATTTAGAAAAAGCTTCAAAAGTCACAATTGTCACAGGCAAATACTATTAAAGACAAAATTCTATCTTAAAGTCATTTGATATATTCTTTCCTTATAATGCTTACGTCTAAAAGAATATTTATGTATTTAAAATCATGCAGTTTTACATATCTATAGCTTTCTAACTAGATAAATACATTTAAAGTATTTAAAGTCAAGATCACTAAAAAAAAAAAAAATAGTCATAGCTGATCACACCATGCTGGGTTGTTATCAGTAACTTTGGTATAATAAAAATGCCATAAATACAGAAGACACCTTCCTGGGCGGTGCCTGTGGCTCAAAGAAGTAGGGTGCCAGCCCCATATGCCGGAGGTGATTGGTTCAAGATTTTGGCCATCCCTGGCCAAAAAAAAAAAAAAGACACCTTCCCATGACATGCTTCTTTATCAGAATCTTCTTCACCCAAAGTGGGGGAAAATGGAAACACATTTATAATCATTAGCTAGAAGGAAATATCAAAACGAAAATCAATTGATAATCAAATGAAATAAGTCAAATGTGCTAGGAAGTATAAAACATGTATTTGGGCAACTTGGAACAAAGGCAGGAGAATGAGAGCTGGGCTCAGAATGGAGGCGGAGAAAGGGGAGGTCATTAACCAGGGAGCAAAGAAAAGGGGGAGAAAGCAGAGATGAGCCCTGCTGAGGCTCTGAAGAAAATGTAAGCGCTGACTGGGCTCCTAAACTTGAAGTTAATACACTGGATGGGTCTCTCCATTCTGGCAACTCCTAGGAGAAAGTCTCAGAGCCACAGCCAAGCAAGGGCCCTGCTTGTCTAGGCAGAAGGGAAGAGTATTCTGGTCTCATTGGAGTGGGGGACAAGCTTAGATGTATCAGCTTCATCTTAAAGTGAGGAGGTGAATCTCTCTACCTATTTTCAAATTTCCTCCAGCAGAAGTGGAAAATTATAGGTCAATAACTAAAATGAAACTCATGAATTGTTAAGTGAAAATCGATCTTTTATTCAGTATGTGTAAATAGCTAAAATCAAATTCTTTCCGGTTTTAATAGGATAGAAATTAAAGGAATTGGAGCACTTGGAGCTCTAAAAGTAGAGGAAGGGAATGGGGAAGAAGGAGGATCATCTCCCTAAGGGCACCATGAAGAAATGGGAGATGAGGTTCAAGGCCAATGTTTGCCCACTGCCCAACAAGGGATGTCCTGTAGATTTGAAAGGAAATAGAAGCTGGGCTAGCAGCCTCTCTGTCATACCCAGGATGTCTGTTTCACAAAAGCTTTGATGTTTATGATGTACCAATACTTTATCTTTGGTTTTTCTTTTCTTTCTTTTTGGCCGGGGCTAGGTTTGAACCTGCCACCTCCAGCATATGGGACCAGTGCCCTACCCTTTTGAGCAACAGGCACCACCCTTTCTTTTCTTTTTTTTTTTTTAAGATAGGATCTTACACTGTTGCTCAGCCAGAGTACAGAGGTGGCATTATAGCTCCCTGTAACCTCAAACTCCTGGGCTCAAGCGATCCTCTGGCCTTAGCCTTCCAAGTAGGTGAGACTACAGGTATGCACCACCACATATGCTAATTTTTTTTTTTTTTTTTGACAGAGAGTCCCACTTTGTCACCCTCGGTAGAGTGGTGTGGCATCATAACCTCACGGCAACCTCTAACTCTTGAGCACAAGTGATCCTCTTGCCTTAGCTTCCTGACTACAGGCGCCAGCCACAATGCCTGGCTATCCTTAGAGACGAGGTCTCACTCTTGCTCAGGCTGGTCTCAAACTCCTGAGCTCAGGCAATCTACCCACCTCAGCCTCCCAAAGTGCTAGGATTACAGGTATGAGCCACCAAGCCCAGCCCACACATGGCTAATTTTTCTCATTGTTTATAGAAGACAGAATTTCACTATGTTGTTCAAACACACCTCAAACCCCTGGCCTTAAGCAATCCTCCCACCTCTGTATCCCAGAGTGTTGGGATTATAAGTGTGAGCCACTGGGCTGGGCCTATCATTGTTTTTCTAATAAGCTATAATATAATTGAGTCCATTCCCAGGAGAATCACTGTGTGAAACCCTGTTATACCTTACTCTGCATATTAGAAGCTTCACATGAAAATTTTCAACTCCTCAGCAAAAAGATAAGCTACATTCCAAGCATTATCTATTCACTCAGCAAAATGTAGAACTACCCCGTGTGAGCAAGGCACTACAAGTTAGCATATTAATCAAAGAGTATTGCAAAAGAAAAAAATCCAAAAACAATTCAACTGCTTTAAAAATAGGATGAAAAAATTCTTTATACTTATAAGGCATGATAACCTTTTAATTTTTTATCAGCACTGCTGATATTTTTTGTTTTGTTTTAGCAGGCCTGGGCCAGCTTCAAACCCACCAGTCCCAGTGCATGTAGTCAGCGCCCTAACCACTGAGCTACAGGCACCCAGCCACACTGATATATATATTTTTTTTTTAATTAAATATTAGCAGTGTACATTAATACTGTCATGGGGTACAGTGTGCTGTTTCTATATACAATTTGAAATACTTTCATCAAACTGGTTAACACAGCCTTCATGTCATTTTCTTAGTTACTGTGTTAAGACATTTATATTCTACATTTAGAGAGATTCACATGTACCCTTATAAGATGAACCATAGGTGTGATCCCACCAATCACCCTCCCTCCACCCATCCTCCCCCTGCTGATATTTTTTGGCTGTTTAACTCCTCACACAGGTGAATATCAACCAAAAGCCTGCTGACCACCTATCCCTACCACCTACTAAGATGGGTATTGGTATTCAGCATGGTAAATGCCAAGATGGCAGCACCATGAGATTTTACACGTATGTGGTATCTACACAATTGTGATGAAATTAACCAGCATTGCTTCTGCACTAGACACACACATCACCTGGTATCTTCCCTATCACTAGAGTATCGTCAGATGATAAAGTTCCCGCACATGCCTAAAACACAGAACAATCCCATTTCTAAAAGGTCCTAACTGCCAAGTGAATGCTAAGCCAAGACGAGGGCCCAAGACTGAGTTTTTTGCTCAAGCCCTTACAGCATAAACCGCCTGCACCACACCAGTGCCGACTTCCTGGGGAAGCCCGGCTGCGTGTGTAGCAAGCTCCCACGCACACAGCAGTCTGCCCTAGAATTAAAGCCCACGGTGAGCCAAGAGGCTCCAGTCCCAATCTGCTCATGCAAGGTCCCTACTCTGGTGTCTTAGCCTCTCTGGGACTCCACACGCTCGTGTATCAGTGAAGCCCATGAATTAAATGACTTCCGAAGCTCTTCCCAGCTATCACATCACATTAATATCACAATTCTAGCTATTACATATACATATTATACAGCCTATGACTGTACTTATCCCTATTGGACAAACCCATCCGTCAATTCGAACGTTTCTCAAGAGCCACTTGCCCCATCCAATGCACTCTGGCCTCTCCGTGCATTAGGTCTGGGTCCAGAAGGCACTTCCCTCAGAGTGTGTCCTCAGGGAAGGAGAACACTCCACCCCTGAAATTCACTGCGCTTCTGTGTACCCACAGAAGAGAAAGCAGCTTCATAGAATAGAAACCTCGACGTCATTAGTATTTACTTATCTGCGTTAAGTGTGACATTCGTTGAGATCATAAAGGAAGGAGAGCTCCCCATACCAACTCTCACTCCTGTCCTTTGCTGCACTGCCTACGTTTTAGGGAAGCCCAGGTCTACAACAGGAGAGTCTGAGGAACCCTTGTCCATGTAGTACCTTCCTAACCCCAGGCAGGTAGCAGGGCCAGGGGAGCTTCGGCTGCTGCTTTTGGAAAAATGGTGAGAGTGTTGCCACTGTGGCTTAAAGCAAAGGACATATCACATGGAACCAAGGAACCTTCCAGCATCAGGGTCTGTAATTCTCAGACTTCCCTCTTTGCAGAGAACTAATTAATGAAAACTCCCTTTAGAGATTCAGATTAATGAAAACAAAAGGAAATGTTTTCAGAAATGCACTGGTAAGATTAAAATTCACTCCCACAGATGCCTTCTCAAGCAGTGCAAATTAAGCCCCATTATTCATCAGCTGGTACTGAAGGCGGGCAGCCACCAACGTGTGGCTTAGGTAGGAAACAGCATGATGACTGACACCCCACATTTTACAAAGTGGCTGAGGCTTTGAGAGGAAAAGAATGACTCAAAAACATTTGGTGATGATCACATTACCTCTCTAAGCTCTCGAAATTAAAACCAATACCCTCAACCTTACGTGCCAGGCCCCTACCATCCCTCTTTGGGGCCTTCTGTGCACCAAGCCTCCCGTTTTGTTACTAGTAAGCTCCAACCTCAGGCTCTTTCAGTTCCTGCCACCCTTCTGGGGCCTAGTTAACATTTGCTCATCCCTTAGGTCTCAGCCCCAGTCGCAACCCCTCAGGGAATTCTCCTTTGACCTATACCCCTCCCAAAGGGTCCGTTGTCATGTGCTTCCAAAAACCTGTAGGTCCTTCCTTCAGAGTATTTATAGATAATCTTATGTCCAAACATTTGATTTGTATCATCCCTACCGTCCACTGGACTATAAGCATCTTGAGAACAGGGCTGGGTTAAAATCGACTCACTATTGTGTCCCAGCACCTGGCACAGAGACCTGCAAACAGACTTCCTTCTTCCATTCTAATCCTTCTTAAATGGTATATCAGGTTAAATGTGGGGACAGATACATGTCACATCTTATCAGCTTTGGGTACAAAATAGGACAAAAAAGACAAAGGACAAAAATGACCTACAAAGGAAGGGACAACAAGCGGACGAGGAGTGACAAGGTCCTCTGCCCCCCTCCACGCACAGAAAGGTCAGGTGCATCCCCACAGCCTTCACCTGACAGCCACAGCTTTATTACTGGCACGTTCTAAATGTGGCCCGTTCCCAATCTGGAAAGACTCACCCCAACTATTCATCACCCCAACCTCTGTTTTCCCAGGAACCTCTTCAGTTCTGAGAGTCTTACCAAGTTAAAATCAGCTTAAGCCTTTACTCAGGGTTTTTTTTTTTTGAGACAGAGCCTCAAGCTGTCCCCCTGGGTAGAGTGCCGTGGCATCACAGCTCACAGCAACCTCCAACTCCTGGGCTCAAGCCAGTCTCCTGCCTCAGCCTCCCAAGTAGCTGGGACCACAGGTGCCCGCCACAACGCCTGGCTATTTTTTTGGTTGCAGCTGTCATTGTTGTTTTGGCAGGCTCAGGCTGGATTCGAACCCACCACCTTAGGTATATGTGGCTGGCGCCTTAGCCACTTGAGCCACAGGCGCCGAGCCTACTCAGAGGTTTTCTAGAGCTGCAGGCTCCCTCCCACTGCACTGGAAAGAAGCACATCTAGGATGAGGGTAGCAGGAGTGGGAAGGCCCACGGGGCTTCACAAGCCCCCCAAGCACAGTTTCCCAGCCGAGACCTTTTTAAATGTTTTTCTTTGTCTCACAAAAAAAAAAAAAACATGAAAAAATGTTAACATTTCAGATTTATTCCACTGGTGAGAATCAACAGTTTGGTATCAGGACTAATGTAAATGCTACATTATTAACGCCACCCTCCCTTAAAAGGGAGAAAAATATATATAATAAGAAATCAGTTATACAAGGACCTCTGATTCACAAATCTCAACAATCCGGGATATAAGTGAGATCATAAGTACGCCAAAAACAAAGTTGCATTGTTTCTTCTAAATCCTGCCTCAAACCCACGCCCCTTAACTATGTTTATAAAAGAGTCACAGTGTCATGTAGCTTTAGTCTTATTTTGTTCCAAATGCTAGTAAAATGTGAAATCTGCTTTCCAGGTCCACAGTATATTAGGCTCATCAGCAGACCACAGGGAAGAGGCAGTTATAAGTGGCTGGTACACTGACAGCAAGGCTACCCCAACAGCAAGCAGCACTAGAAAGTACTCAGCTCACAGCAGCAAGTCATCAATTAAAAAAAAAAAAAAATGACAGGCTGGGCACAATGGTTCACCCCTGTAATCCTAGCACTCTGGGAGGCCAAGGCAGGTGGATTGCTGAGCTCACAGGTTGGAGTCCAGACTGAGCCAGACCAAGACTTTGTCTCTAAAAATAGCCAGGCATTGTGGCAGGCGCCTGTAGTCCCAGCTACTTGGGAGGCTAAGGCAAGAGGATCATTTGAGCCCAAGAGTTTGAGGTTGCTGTGAGCTGTAACACCACAGGACTCTACCCAGGGCAACAAAATGAGACTTCATTTCAAAAAAAAAAAAGAATAAATTAAAACCACTCAATGACACAAGATGTTTAGCAAACAGGGGCCATTTGACACGTGAGCAAAGGACCTTTTATTCCCTAGGAGCCCCTGAAACTTTCCCTGAATTACAGGGAAACCATTCAACCAATAGATTTATACTGGTAGAATCTGAGTATTACAAAAACAAGTAAATCATGAGTAGTAAAGTCATTTAAGAAGGCAAAACTGAAGGTTCAGTTTAGAAAGGTTTCCATAAATTATTAAAAGTATAAAACTTCTTTGATACTTCAAGACATAAATGTCCACTTCTCTGTAAAAGTTGCTTCACTGAAATGCTACATTCCCAGACAAACAAAAGTACATCGATCCTGTCCAAAGGACATCAATCATGGTGACCAAATTTGAAAGAAACCACGTTTTCTGGTTCTCAAAAGAAATTTAAATTTTGTAACAAAAGAAGTCCAAGCTGGCAAATGCTCCAGTGTCTCACTATGAATGAACATGTTTAAGACCAAAATAGTTAATAAATTAATTAATAAAGGAAATATTTTATTCAAAAACTATAGTTCACACAAACTAATCCTTATAAAGGAATTCACTGTCAACCATTATAATTGTCAACAGTTGCCAGATGTCTCCACGCTGTCAAGAACTAGGAATATTACATACTTTCAATAAATAGAACAATATTTTTGATGGCTTTCATTCAACATATTATTCTGAGGTGGTCTCAGAAGTATTTAGTTGACTAATAAAACCAACATTTTTTTTTAAGTAAACTGAAACTAAAGCTTTTAAAAAACTGTAAAGAAATAATGAATTCCATGATCAAGCATTGAAAACCCAACTCAAATCACAGGGCCAGAAAGGAAGTTGAGATCAGCTATCTTATTCACCTCTCCTGACTTTTTTTTTTTGCAGTTTTTGGCTGGATCTGGGCTTGAACCCACCACCTCCAGCATATGGGGTCAGCGCCCTACTCCTCTTGAGCCACAGGTACTGCCCAATTTTTTTATTTTTTTTGAGACAGAGTCTTACTCTGTCACCCTGGGTAGAATGCCTGTGTTGTCATAGCTCACAACCACCTCAGACTCTTGGGCTTGAGCAATCCTCTTGTCTCAGCGTCCTAAGTAGCTAGGGCAACAGGCATGTGCCACCATGCTTGTCTAGTTTTTTCTAGTTTTAGTAGAGACTGGGTCTTGCTTCTGCTCAGGCTGGTCTCAAACTCCTGAGCTCAGAAAATCCACCCACCTCGGCCTCCCAGAGTACTAGGATTACAGGGGTGAGCCATTGTGTCCAGCCTCTCTTTATTTTTAAACAATATCTAAATATCCAGGACAACATTGTCTATTTTCTGCTGAAAGATCACAAAAAACAAAGACTCTTTGTAATAAGAGTCTTTCTTTTTGTAATAAGTGTAATAACCATTGTAATAACTCCCCTTTTTTTTACTTCCTATCTCCCATCCACAAAACAAAATAAACAGATAGCAAAAAGGCAATTCCTCCTTCTAATTTACGTACTTCATCTTGGAGGTATCACTCTCTTCCATTCGCCAGGCCAGAAACTTTAAATTCATCTTTAATTCCTCCTTCCCACCCTCATCTAGCCAGTCCCAAATCCATTCAGCCCATCCCTTCTGGACTCTCCCCAGGCGGCCTTTCTGTCCCCCATTGCTACAACCCTAATAGAATCCTGCCTCAGCCTACCTTGCACAACCCTCACCTCCGAGCCAGAGTACTCATTCTAAAGTAGAGCCCTGACCGTTCTCTCTGCCATTCAAAAACAAGCAGAACTGACCTCCATCCAAATAGCTTTCCACAACCCAGTCCCCACATAAGTGTCCAGCCTCACCTGTGACTGCTGTCCATTCAAATATTATCCTCCCTGGCTCGGTGCCTTTAGCACAGTGGTTACAGCGCCGGCCACATACACTGAGGCTGGCAGGTTCGAACCCAGCCCAGGCCAGCTAAAACAACAACGGCAACTACAACAGTTCTTTCTTTTTTTGAGAAAGAGTCTCAATATGTCGCCCTCAGTAGAGTGCCGTTGTGTCAGAGCTCATAGCAATCTCTAACTCTTGGGCTTAAGCGATTCTCTTGCCTCAGCCTCAACACCTGGCTAAACAACAATAACAAAAATAGCCAGGGTCCGTGGTGGGCACCAATAGTCCCAGCTACTTGGGAGGCTGAGACAAGAGAATTGCTTAAGCCCAACAGTTTGAGGTTGCTGTGAGCTGTGACACCACAGCAGTCTACTAAGGGTGACATAATGAAACTCTGCCTCAAAAAAAAAAAAAAAAAAAGATACCTCCCCAAAACAGCTTGTGCCTTTTCTCAAGACTCCACAGAAGACATCTTCTTTCCTTTCTTTCCTTCCTTCCTCATTTACTCACTCATTCATTCATTCCACTGGAATTTCGTGAACCCCATCTCTGTTCCAGGCACTGTGCAGGTGTGGAGATATAATGGTGTGCAAAAATAGGTAGGACTGGTCTTCACAGAAATCGTAACATGTGCTCTCTTCTTACACACCCTTCGGGAGCTAGTTCAACATCATCCTATGAGGTTTTTACCACCCTGGGCACATAGGTCTTCCTGTCCTGGACTCCCAACATACACATTTGCAACTCCGGCCACAGACCCCCCGGCACTGTATTTGTTTCCACATCCTTCCTTACCTGTATGTGTGTATCTCTACAGATTAGCACCGGGCTTTACGTCCAAATCTATCCCATCTAAATGTTAGTTTCTTATATAGCAATTTTCACCCACTTACAAGCTTTAAGTTATGATTTTCACTTTCCATAAAAATGTGAGCCCCCTTTTTTTTTTTTAAGCCCAAAGGTGCACTGAGTTGCGGCTAAGTAAAAAAAGTCATTTACTTTCAGCTTGGGAATGTGTTTATGAACTTACAAATGAGAACATCTGATGTCTTAGGAATCTACTTCAAACAAAATAATGAATCTGCCCTGTGGTGACCTGGCACAGAAAGAACTTGGATGGCTGACAGATGTCACTGGGCTCTCCTGCAGCCCACTTGGAGCTCTCTTCCAGGCTGCATGATTAAGACCAGCCCTGTTAGAAAAACTCTCTTTGTCGCCTCTGTTACATTTTATGTTTTCGCCAGGCTTACCTCAAACAAATTTAAATAACTGATTAATAAAAAAATAAAAATTTGTCATTATGAAGATTAGAGACCAACAATGCCTAAATTAATGTCTAGAAAGTACAATTTGACTCTAGCGGGTTGCAGAATTAAGAACTGACTGTGAGGCTCGGCACCTGTGGCTCAAGTGGCTAAGGTGCTAGCCACATACACCTAAGGTGGCGGGTTCAAATCCAGCCTGGGCCCGCCAAAAAAACAATGATGGCTGCAACCAAAAAAAAAAAAAAATAGCCAGGCATTGTCATGGGTCCCAGCTACTTGGGAGGAGGAGGCAGGAGATTCACTTGAGCCCAGGAGTTGGAGGTTGCTGTGAGCTGTGATGCCACAGCACTCTACCCAGGGGGGACAGTGTGAGGCTCTGTCTCAAAAAAAAAAATTGGCCGTGAATGTATATAGATATATCTACTTCGTCATAATGTTGGTTGTGTACACGGGTATATGCATACACAGCACACACAAAAAACTCACGTGTTCAAAACAGCGGGTGAAAAAAAGCAGCCTTGAACAAACAATACTGAGTTATTTTTCTCAGGCTAGGATGGAAGGAAGGAGACAAGAAGAAGAAAGTATAAACCTACTACCTTTGAAAAGCTTAAGTAATGTCCTTGGGTTTTAGAAGAATTCTATGTAGAAATCATCGTATCTTAAGTTATATGCGTTAAGCAGAAACAATATTTTACCAGATGGCCTACAAAAGCAATTTTTATAGGCTTATAAAAACCAGGTTTCTTTCATTCTTCACATGCCCTCGTAATGTCCAGTAATAATTAATTGATGTTCTCTTCTCTGTTTTTGGCAGCACAAAAATGGGATTACAAAGAAAAACTTTAATAACCACCACACACTCCCAGATAGGATCTGGACAGTTTGCGCCACACTGTCTGACACGCTGTCAGCGGCATATTTCTCACTAAACCCATCACCACCCAAGTTAGAGGCCAAGTCAGCCAGGAAGGGGCAATGCTGCCCCACACCCTCCCTGCCCACCTCAGGCTCAGGACAACTGGGAAACGGCTGGACTCCAAAGAGGACTCCTGTGGCTTAATTCGAGCTCTGTCACTTACTAGTTCAGTGACTTCAGGCAATACACTTAGACTGTTTCCTCAGAAATTCACAGTCACTTCTGTTAAGCAGTGACCATGACGGCACCTAACTCCCAGGGCACTTCTGAGGATTGAGTTAACGCATGCTTGTAAAGTACTCAGAACATTGTACTGCCCGGCACAGAACTATAAAATACTAGCTGTTGTTGTTGTTATGGCTTTATTATTGTTCTTAGGTGAGAACTGTCTCTGAATTCAACCAAATCTCTTCTACAGCAACTGGTAATAACAGCTAATCACTAAATGATGACTCTAAGGCTTCACAAGATCACACATATATGTATGTATGTGCTTTGGTGGCATTCAGCTTCCCATTAAATTTGCCTACTTGCCACATATTTAATTTGAAATAAAAATGGGGGGATAAAGGAGTTTTCTCATTTACATAGCCTAAATACTCATTTCCACCAATATTTTTAGGCAAGAGAAGTTTTTTCTGTACTTTAGTCAAAGATGCTGTGGGTTCACAGTCTGACTCAAACCTATGCTATAGACAAGATTAAAAAAAATTTTTTTCCACAAATTATTTATTCAAAAATTCCTGTCTGCATGAAGTAATCAGGTTACTTTAATTAAGCTTAAATGAAAATTGAATGTTTTAAATTATTTAAATCTTCCATCTAGCTAATTAGTTCTCTTTAGAGGCTGCTCATTTTGAACATGCTAAAACATTTGGTGAAATTCTTCCAGTCACTTCAGGAACTGCTTAGAATTCAGTCCCCAGAGAATCTCCATGAAGCACTCTCTTCCAGGTTTTCTTTTTTTGTTTGTTTGTTATTTGTTTTAATCTCTTTTTTTTTTCCTCTTTTTTTTTTTTAAATTAGAGACTGGGCAGGGGAAGGGGGGGTTGTCTCACTCTTGCTCAGGCTGGTCTTGAACTCCTGAGCCCAAGGCATCCTCCTGCCTCCACCTCCCAGAGTGCTAGGATTACAGGTATGAGCCACTAGGCCCTGACTCTTGCATGCTTTCCAACCTTTCCTTTATAAACCCAAGGAAAAAAGACACAATAACAAACAAGTCTGCAAATGAAGACTCTATACACTATCCTTCACAGCTAAAAGCTAACTATCAATGTCCAACTCTTTCCCCATGATCACGATTAAGGAGGGAGACATAAATGGTATAATAATTAACATGCTTGATTTCTCTAAATTTTTAGCCAAAAAACATGAGCCAAGATATTAAAAGTAAGCCTCTATTTGGATTACAAGCCAAGTTCCAATACCAAGGAATTTGCCTTTCTGAAGAGTTGTGTGTTGTTTGCAACTTAAACACAGATAAATCTTTGAAAAACTCTTTTTATGGATGTATTTTTATACCACAAATCTGTTAGCAGACACACTGATTTTAATTCTGCCTTGTGAAATCACAACCCAAGGATGTATTTCTTATCATCCTCATTTATTAAACATCTTCACACAATTATACCAATGAGATGAGATAAGTTCTGTTTTAAAATCAAGTAGAAAATTCAAACTTGTTTTGTTTTTTTGTTTGTTTGTTTGTTTGTTTGCAGTTTTTGGCCAGGGCCAGGTTTGAACCCACCACCTCCGGTATATGGGACTGACGTCCTATTCCTTTGAGCCACAAGTGCCACCTTTTTTTTTTAGACAGTCTCACTATGTCACCCTCGGTAGAGTGCTCTGGTGCCACGGCTCACAACAGCCTTATACTCTTGGGCTTAAGCGATTCTCTTGCCTCAGCCTCCCAAGCAGCTGGAACTACAGGCACCCGCCGCAACACCCGGCTATTTTTTTAGAGACAAGGTCTCTCTCTTGCTCAGGCTGGTCTCAAACTCGTGAGCTCAGGCAACCCACCTGCCTTGGCCTCCCAGAGTGCTAGGATTATAGGCATGAGCCACCGTGCCCAGCCTTGTGAAATTTTCCCTCCCAACTCCTCAGAAGGCTGCTATTTCAATCATAGCATGCTATTATCCTTTTACAACTAAATAAATTCCTGCACAAAACACAGCTGTGTCCACAGTATCCACTAACCTAACATTTAAAGAGACTATGCCTCGATTCAAAAATAATAGCTTCCAAGGTGATAATTTAGCCCGAAAGATACCATTTCTTTTACGCTGGTTTGTTTGTTTTTTAGGAAAGGGGGGCCTCACTATATTGCTCAGGCTGGCCTCGAACTCTTCCTACCTGAGCCTCCCAAATAGCTGGGACACAGGCATGCGACACTGCACCTGGCTGGAAAGGCAGGCGCAAACAGTCAACAAATAATTACACAGAAGGCTATACGGGTACTGCATGACGATGAATATAAATATACTCCTTTCCTTAGAGGCATGCACATTTATTAGATGACAGTCACAGAACATCCTCCACAGACAGAACCCCGGTTCCAGGGGCTTTGCAGTCTCTCCTTTTCTACACTCCAAGCAGCAGAGCTGACTAGATGGAGTCAGCCTCATCCCTCTGCCCTTTCTCCTCTCACCTTCAGGATTTTCCCACCTCCCTCCTGCTTTAGTTCCTCTCCCATCCCCCTTGCTCCTCTCAGACCTTGATGTCTTCGTCCCCCAGCAATTTCACCATTCTTACAACTTTATCATTTCTTTGGGGAAACTCCCAAATTTAAGAACTTCAAATTTATGTGACATGTATCAGTGATATAAATAGCCCTTAAATGTCTTAAATTCAGTCTGGCCAAAGTAGAGTGCCTTGATCTTCCTACCAAAGCCAATTCTTCCACTCCACTTCCTCATCTCAGTTAAAAGCCCCAGTAGGCCCACCTCAACCCAGGTTGTCCTATGAACTTCCCCGACTCCTTTCTCGCCAGCACTCCCTCCAACCCACCCTCCCATGTTCTCAAGTCACAAGGATTCAGATCCCTTCTTCCCATCTCCATTGCCACTATCCAATCCAGGCACTTGTTTCTTCCCCATGAACATTCCAGAACTTTTCGAAGTAGGCTCTTAACCTCCTCTCCGATCCATTTTAGGTGATGTTCTCATATTAATTCTTTGAGAAGGATAAATGTCTTCTGGAACCAGATGACTCAGTTCCAACTCCAGCTCTGTGACCCTGCACAAGGTACCTAACCTCTCTGTGCCTTATTCTCATCTTCATACAATCAGATGATAATAGTGCCTACTTCATAGAATTGCTGGAAAACAAAATGAATTAACAGCTAAAGAGCACCTAGAACTGCATCTGGTACACATTTAAATGCTTAATAAATGTTTGCCATTATTTGATATTAGCACAAATCAAGTCATACCATGGCTGCCCCCAAAACTCTCAACAGAGTCTCATGGTGTACCAAGGAAACTGCAGGTTCCTCACACTGGCTTCATTCTGTCCCCAACTGACCTCCCAGCTTCACATTCCCCTTCCCCCAAACCTATAGGTGTGACCCATAAACACACCAGGGTAACTGGAGGACCTATGTGCCCCGAACATACATCCTGCATCTTCCTCCTCATCCTTGCTGTTCTCTCTTCTGACAACCCTCCTTTCACATCCCTGCCTGGTAAAACCTTGTCCATCCTTCAAGACAATCTTAACTCCTCCAAGAAGCCTTTTCTGAACCTTCCGCTGGACATAACCTCCAACCTCCTGTGAATTCCTCTCCTGGCACTGAGGTCACGTTTCGATTAGAGCAGTTATCTTTCATATACCTCAAATTGTGGTCCTGTTATTCTCCCTACCAGCGTGGGACTCCTTAAAAGTAACATAGGCATTCATCATTATTTTATTCTCCGCATCACCTAGCACTGTATAATAAAACCAGGTAACAGAAGAGATGGAGGTGGGGGTGATCAGAACCATGACTGTGGAACAGTAAGGCGAGTCCAAACTAAAAGAGGCACACACTCTACCCAGACTGGAGTCCTCATCATCCAAAACTTAATGGACCTCCAAAACTTAGGATAAGTTAATGACCTCCAAACTTACGATATAAACTGAATGGCTTCTCCGGCAAATCTTTCCTTATAAGACACCAGAAAAATAGTAGAATAAACAGTATAAGAGGAATGTGATTTATAGGCCTACTCTAAAATGCCAACATTAACAATCACACAAAAAAACTTTTCTTGGCGGCGCCTCTGGCTCAAAGGAGTAGGGCACCAGCCCCATATGCCGGAGGTGGCGGGTTCAAACCCAGTCCCAGCCAAAAAAAAAAAAAAAAAAACTGCAAAAAAAAGGGCAACATCTGTGGCTCAAAGAAGTGGGCCCCATATGCTGGAGGTGGCAGGTTCAAACCCAGCCCCAGCCAAAAACTGCAAAAAAAAAAAAAAAAAACCTTTTCTCATATACCAATATTAGAATCAAAAAGCCATTGTGCATGGTGTTTAGCCGGCTAAATGTAATTTCCTGCTAGAGCTACCACCTAGCAATCCCAAGAGAAGTGACTCAGACCTCAGCAACAAGAGGTTTTTCGATGACATATTAACAACCTCTGACATGAGTCCCTGTGGAATTGAACATAATGACATATTCACAGTGCCTACTCTCAGACTCATCAGAGTTTCCCAAACCTTAAACTCACAAAAAGAAAGCCACAACAATGCACAGTCCCAACAACAGAGTGAATGCTCAATTATCAGTGCTGGCTGTGACATCATCCAGGTACGTGGCCTCGTATAACTCCATTCGGTCTAGAAGCAGAGTTGTAATCTGACCCCAGGGATTTAGACCTCTTTGCCTCAGCAACTCTGGGCATTCATGAGCAGCAGCAAAGGGCTCTTTCATTGCCACTCGTACTTCATCCATTTCAGAAGCATCCTCCTCACTTGGGCGCGGCAGCCCACGCCTGTAACACTAGCACTCTGGGAGGCAAAGGCAGGAGGACCACTTGAGCTCACAAGTTCCAGACCACTCTGAGCAAGAGAGAGATCCCGTCTCTAACAAAATAGATAAACTTAGCCTGGCACTGTGGACAGCGCCTGTAGTCCCAGCTACTCTGGGAAGCTAAGGCATGAGGATCACTTCTACCCAAGAGTTTGAGGTTGTTATGAGCTATGATGAGATGATACCACAGCACCCAACCCCAGGGCAAAAGAGTGAGACTCTACATTAAAAAAAAAATAAAAATAGGCTCGGCGCCTGTGGCTCAAGTGGCTAAGGCGCCAGCCACATACACCTAAGGTGGCGGGTTCAAATCCAGCCCAGGGACCGCCAAACAACAATGACAGCTGCAACCAAAAAATGGCCGGGTGTTGTGGTGAGCGCCTGTGGTCCCAGCTACTTGGGAGGCTGAGGCAGGAGACTCGCTTGAGCCCAGGAGTTGGAGGTTGCTGTGAGCTGTGATGCCATAGCACTCTACCCAGGGGGACAGCTTGAGGCTCTGTCTCCAAAAAAATAAATAAAAATAAAAAAGAAGCATCCTCCTCTAGGAACCACTAAGCAAGTGTCAAGAACCTCCACAATGAAGGGACAATTAAAGGTTATTTTCCATCAAATAAAAGATATGTTCTTGATGGTCCAGAATACACACTCTTCAAAGGCCTGGTGAGATCCACAAATCTTTAGGCAAAATTGCCAATGCCCCTAAACAGGGCACATCCCAGGAAGCTTACTATGGTTCACTTAACTGTACATTTGGTTAAGATAACACATACAACTAAACACTTCCATTGGAATATATTAGACTCCTCTGAAACATCAGTTCTTTTAATAAAAGAACAGAACCTTCAAGACCAGCCTGAGCCAGAGCAAGACCTCATCTTTAAAAATAGCCAGGTGTTGTGGCGAGCACCTATAGTCCCAGCTACTTGGCAGGCTGAGGCAAGAGAATCACTTGAGCTCAAGAGTTTAATGTTGCTGTGAGCTACGACACCATGGCACTCTACTAAGGGCAACAAAGTGAGAAAAAGGAGAAAAAAAAAAAAAAGAATAGAACCAAGTCAATCCAGCCCTTATTCTTTATCTGCTGCTTTTATTGGAGATTTTTTCTCTCCAATTAATTTTTCTGGGGGGTGGAGCGGGAAGGAGAAAAGCAATTTAATCATTTCTAGTGACTTTATAAGTAAAGAAATTCCTAACTACTGTATGGTCACCTCATATTTAACATTGTATGAATATTAAAAGCAAACAATTTAATGGGAAAATGCATAGTATAATGAAAATAGCTCGTTATTCAACACATACAGTAGATCTCAAAAACAACACACTTAACCAGGGACCTTAAAAATATCAAATCAAAACATAAAGAACCTCCAAGTAATTTTTTACTATGTCTAAAGTATTAAGATATCGTTTCCTATAGATTAATGATCTCTCACAGAAAACAGTTCCCTACTTTTATTTACACTTTCAAATCCTAATCCCACAGAAGCAAAATAACCAAATAAAGTAAAACAGTACTCCTATGAAAAGAATATCATAAAGTGTGGGGCACCCAAATAAAAGGTCTATAATTTGTCAGAGACAAAATGGTATTCACAGATGTGATGCCCATACAGTTTCCTGCAGCTAATGTGCCCCACTTTCTAAAAACCAGCTACACAAAGAAAGCCATCTTGAAATACAACACAAGTCTTGTAAACTGTACATCGTGAGCACCTGTAATATGCACACTGCCCTGTACCCTGTAGGTGCTCCTTAAGTACTTAGTGACTAAGTCACAGACCAATTACTGAGTCTGGAAATGATAAGTGTGTGTCTCCCTGGTCCTACCCTGGGGAGTGTTAGGAATCTACAGTTGCTGTTTGTTGTGGCAGTAGGAAGAACTAATACAGATAGATCTAAAAGAACTGAGGTGCTGACAGGTTCAAATTATGCTAATTTTCCCTGCACCTCTCCCCAAGCATCTGAGTCCAAAAATATTGGTGTTGTTATTTGCACTACTGGGAGAAAAATCAGTAAAACTACCTGAGCCTAAAAAAAAAAAAAAAAAAAAAAAAATTGCCTTTGTTACTTCCACTATCGGGAGAAAATGAATAAAACTACATAAAGGTGCATGTTTCTTTACCAAAGATCCAACAAGCTAATGGTTGAGAGGGGGAAAAAAACAAAACAGAAACTTACTTTTCATAGACCAGCTCCTCATCGATGGAGAAATAGTGGGTATTTACTGTGCTTTTTGGTCTATTCCTTAAAGTAGCAAAATATAACCGATCTGAAAGAAAAGTTTAAAAGATGGAAAAAACATGAGAAGGAGGGAAATGGAAGTGAAAGGTAATGGTAATAAAGGATCAAAATAATAACTGCTACCCATAATTTAAAGGCCCCATTAACACGCGGAATTCTTGCAGAAACCTAATCTCTCCAGAAAAAAAGAGACCAAAGAACCCAACATAAATAGGCAAGAAGAGGACCTGACTGAGGGACTCAGCAGGGGGCAGAGCTCCCAGGTCGCTCTTGTTTCAGGCCAGCGGGAAGAAAGAGGAACTAGGGATTCCCGCAGAACTGAAGGTGCAAGTTTGGTTCTGAAAACTCCAGACCTCAGCAGCTGCGGAAGGGGAAGAGAGGCGAGCCTCTCCCCTGCAGCTTCGGAGACTTCAAGAAGAGGAAGGGAGCTGAGACCGGGAGGGGGGGTTGTCCCCCAAACCCAAGCCGGTATAGTGGGTCAACCGAAGCAGGATCCCACAAGCGGCTGAGTGCAAGAGCCTGAACAGAAGCTGGCGTTGTCCCATTACGGGGCCAGGCGGCGATCCCGGGGAGCTGCAGTGGGAACTAGGGACGCAAGAAAGACAGAGAAGCCGGAAGCAGGGGGTCCTCGGGGAGGAGAGAGTACCGAGAGAGGACAAGAGCGCGCGCAGTGGCTGCGGGGCACTGGGGGCCCCAGGAGAAGCCGGGAACAGAGGTTAGGACCAAGGGGCAAGAAGTGAAGAACCAGGGGTGAGGGAGGGTTGGAGGATGCTGGGCGGCTGCTCCTCACCTTTCATGAACTCGCAAGCCCCGATTAGTTCCCCTGACTCCGCTGCCATCTTAAGCGAGATACGCACGGGGGAGGGCTGGGTCGTGGCCAGCTAAGGTCACCCGCCCCCGGGGGCTTCCCCACTGCCCAGGAGCCGGGAAGCTCACAGTCCCGAACACCAAGCCCGCCTGAGGGAGGCAGCAGGCGCCGAAGGCGGGGGCGGCCGCGGGGTCAGGGCGCCCGGCGCCCCGGGGACATTCCGTGGGGAACCCGAGCCCGCTCCGCGCGGGGCGCACACGCCCGGAGCTGTGGCCGCTCCGATTCGGACCCTGCTGCTGCTGCTGCTCCGCCGCCGCTGCCGCCGCCCTTGGGAAACGCAAACCAGCTCTCACGGCAGGGCAAAGTCTTCCCCCGGCTCCCAAAGTGATCATGGAGGAGGAGACGTCTGGCCCCGATCGCGCCCGTGGCTACTCGTGCGACAGCGGGCAGGACTCCGGTGCCCTCGGGCTGGCAGCAGCGGCTCCGGCTCCTCCTTCGCCACCTCCTTTCAGCAGCAACTCTTCCTCCTCCTCCTCCTCCTAGGCCCGCCCCCAGACCTTCCTCCCCGCCCTCCCTCGGCCCCCTCCACTTTCACGGCTCCGCAGCCATCCCTTAAAGGGACAGCCTAGCTGCTTTCTCCGCGCCCGCCCCGCGCCCCAGTTACCAGGCGCCCCGCGGGTCACTAGGAGCCAGTTGCTAAGGCTTTGTTGCGGTTCACCAATTGCTGAACAGGAAACGCGGCCCTCGGCCCAGGGGAGCAGGCGGGGCCTCTAGGCCAGAAACTTATGAATGAAACGGCGCGGGTGGGAGTGGATGCGCGCAGGACGCTGTGGCTGCCTCGCCAGCAAGGATGCGCCGGTGCCCATTCCTTTTCTGCACCTATTGAGTCCTCTCCCCTTCCAGATTTCTCTTTCTCTTTCATTCTCCTTCTCTCTCGCCCCATTAACCCATGTTCTTCAACTCTTGCATGAGCGCGCGCGCGCACACACACACATACACACAATTAAGACCTCAGATCTTGTCTGTGCACTGCCCTACCTGTAGCTAACCTGTCAACCAACCCCCACGTCCGCCACTGAAGGGGTCTCCACCTTTATAACGACGACAATTGAAAAAGAAGCGCTACCTCCTAGCTCAGAAATACGCGTACAGATTTTCTGTACACATTCTGGACTCTGGTCTAAGTTGTGCTTTGGTCTCACGGGAAAAAACGTTCCCGTTGGGTTCTCCACGCTTTTTATTTGGGTCACCACTGTAAGCACGAATTCCTCAAAATGCCTAATCTTTCTATTACTCGGGCCCGGGAGAGGGCGGGGCGGGACAGCTCGGCCAGCCCGGGCAGGGGCGGAGGGAAGAAAGGGTAGCCTGTGCCGGGAACATTAACACAAAGGAGTTTCCCTGCGCGGTCCCAGCTAAAGAGATGTGGGCAGTGGTTACTCTCAAAGACACTCGTAGGTGGTTTATTCGAGGGTCTACACACTGAACAACTTTAATGGTGGGTGTCCCATGAACGAGCCTGATTAGTGGGCAGTCCCCTGCCTACGAAATGGCGCTCCAGACCCTCCATCAGAAGAGCGTGCTCTCGGAGCGGTTTCTCCAGAAACAGAAAGGGATTTGTGCCGTCCTTTTCCAACTTATCGCTCGGTTACCTCTAGGGAGAAAGAGGCGCACAAGTGAAGAGCTGACTGACTCTGGGGGAGCCCTCTGAGGCCAAAGAGTAAAACTCAACTCATTGGTCTTAGTTTATTAGCTCGCTGCACTGGCTCTCCAAAAAGCTAACCAGGCACAAAATACGCGAACATCACTTTGATATTAATATCACTCAGAACATCTCAGTAATTCTAACCAAACATTCCCTTGTAAGGTAGGAACAGAACATACCCTAACGTCCAAATCTTTAAGCCTAGGACCATATACATTTAAGCTGAAAGAGCACCACCTACCATCCCTCTTTTCACGAGGGAAAAAATATCTCAGAAGACTTTTAAAACTGTAGAAGTCCCGAAAAGACGAGTTGTTCTGAGCAGTGACCTCTGTTGAGGCGCTCTCCGTGACTCTCCCACCTTGCCTGCAGCGATCTCAAGAAGGAATCATGTCTCCAAAGTAGATTCACACTCACAAAGTTAGCTGAATTTTGCCAGATGTTTATTCTTGCAAATCTCAGGGTCAAAGATCACTTGGGGAATTCAAATTATCTTTATTGAAAAAACTTCTAATTAAGATTTCATATGAAAAATTTGGAAAAGTAAAATACGTAAATCTCTGTTATTTTCTTTGATAAGTTCAAAGATGACAATCTATTTCTAAAGATGCTAATTTAAAATTCTTGTAGAATCTAAACTCCACGAATTCCCGAACAATTTTTTCACATAAGGGTTAGAAAAAGTTCTGTTAGAAACAGGAGGTTTCATTCAATGCATAAACTTTTAATTTCACAAAGTTAACAAGATGAATGAAAAGAACCCCAAATCTATGTTTCCAGAGAGGCTGTATTTAGTAGAACACTCTTTTGTTACGTTCTAAAATGACTTTACAAAAACATTTATTTCTCACATAATTCTGCTTAGAGATTTTGGTCATAAGAAATGAATTATGACCTAAGAAATAGAAATTTCTAAAATAAATCAAAATGAGAAAGTTTATTTTCCCTCACATATGTACAATATAAATATCATAATGAAATATTTGAAGTAACAAGACTTTATAAATAATTGATATTTTTTAAATGTTGCTGGGAAGGAAAATAAGCATCTGTAATAAACAAACTCTCTAAACCAAAATCTGTATAATCCAAACAGTAAAGAAAATTTTACAAGAAAAATGTGACCAAGATAGTGCACACACAGCACACATACCTGCCAAGATTCTAATGAGATCATAAAACACTTTATTCTCTCAATTATCATGAGGTCAAAGTTTCTATTGGTTACAGTTTCATTAAAGGCATGCTTTTATAGTCTATGGAGGAAGTTAATTGAAGACACTTCTTTCCAACCACCCAACTTAATATAAATATAAGGAACTGACTTATATTTTAAGTAACAATAAAAGCATTTCACACATAAAGGAAATTATTAAGAGATTTAAAATATCTTTTTTTTTTTTAATCAGAGTCACTTAGTCACTGTGCAGTTGAGTGCTGTGGTGTTATTGCTCACTGCAACCTCAAACTCTTTGGGCTCAAGTAATCTTCTTGCCTCAGCCTCCCAAGTAGCTGGGACTATAGGCACCCACCACAACAACTGTCTGGCTCTTGCTCAGGCTGGTCTCCAACTTGGAAGCTCAAGTGATCCATCTGCCTCAGCCTCCCCGTAAAATGCCATTCTTAACTGCAGAAAATGTTACATGCAGAAATTTAGCAGGTAAATATACATAGAAGGTGTGTTGACTTCAAAAAAAAGTAATATTTAAGTCTAACTCTGCAGCCTGTACCCAAACACTATCTAAGACACTCTGCAGCCTATGCTTATACACCTGCACAGCTAGCTAGAGGGAGCCCCACGTTATGTCAACACTCTCTGGTTCTAATTTCAGCCTTTTGAGGCTGTACTGAAGACCCCTAGTCACCCTCACACATGACAAGTCTTCAAAACTACAAAGACAGCTCCCTTAGCCTTCCCCCCTTTAGCCTCCCCAGATTAAAATTCCCAGTTTCAACATTTTTTTCCTACATTACATAATTTTAAGTCCTCTCACTTTCTAATCCAAATCCAGTTTCTCAATGAGTGTACCCTGGGACTGAATGCAGGCCTGTTGTGCCCTGCTATGGCCAGTTCTGAGATTAGAAAAAAAAACACTGATGGAAGATTTAGATGGGAGCAAAAGCAGTGAAGAACTTAAAAGAACTAAGTTTTATCATTTAGCTATAAGAACAAAAGGAAAGGGCCTCGCCTGTGGCTCAAGGAGTAGGGTGCCAGCCCTATATATCAGAGGTGGTAGGTTCAAACCCAGCCCTGGCCAAAAAAAAACAAAGGAAAATATTCTTTCTTATTGGAAAGTGGGTAAGAAAAAATCAGCTCAGGATAGTCTATAAGGCCTTCCAGCTGTGAGATTTACCAATTTTATTTGAAAATTATCATCATTTTTCATTAGAATACATAATTAAAACATGTTATTTTAGTTGCTTTCTCAATAGTGATAATAAGTTTTCTAAGCAAGTAAAAGAAAATATAGAATACATACTTTGAAGGGCAGCACCTGTGGCTCAAAGGAATAGGGTGCCAGCCCCATATGCCAGAGGTGGCGGGTTCAAACCTGGCCCCAGCCAAAAACTGCAAAAAAAAAAAAAAAAAAACTTTCTAGAAATTTTCAGATGAAACATGAAGAGTAGAAACTTGTATTACTGAGTAGCTTGAAACTCAGAGGAATTTCAAGGAAGAAATAAAGAATAAAATTGGGTGGCACCTGTGGCTCAAAGGAGTAGGACACCAGCCCCATATGCTGAAGGTGGTAGGTTCAAACCCAGCCCCAGCCAAAAACTCCAAAAAAAAAAGAATAAAATTTAAATAGTGTGATATTTAACTACTTGTCTAGGGCCAAAAATAATTTAAAACAGCTTTTAGTAACATGCATACAAAAAGTTATCACAGGGCAGCACCCGTAGTGATGGGGTGGGGCACCAGTCACATACATCAAGGCTGGCGGGTTCGAACACAGCCCAGGCCAGCTAAAACAACAATGACAAGTACAACAACAACAAAAAAAATAGCCAGGTGTCATAGCAGATGCCTGTAGTCCCAGCTACTTGGGAAGCTGAGGCAAGAGAATTGCTTAAACCCAAGAGTTTGAGGTTGCTGTGAGCTGGGACACCATGGCACTCTACCAGGGGCGACAAAGTAAGAATTTGTCTCAAAAAAAATAAGAGTTCCAGATCAGGGCTGGGCATGGTGGCTCAGTCCTGTAATCCTAGCACTTTGGGAAGCAGAAATAGGAAGGTCACTTGAAGCCAGAAGTTTGAGGTCAGGTTGAGGAATATGGTGATACCCTGCAAATTAGTGAGGCCTAGTGATATACTTCTGTAATTCCAGCTACTTGGGAGACTAAGGCAGGAGGATCGCTTGGACCTCAAATGTCAAGGCTGTACTGAGCTATGGTAGCACAACTGTCCTCCAGCCTGGGTGACAGAGCAAGACCCTGAGGGGAAAAAAAAAAAGAATTCCAGATCAGAATCAAAGAAGTAAGAATCAGAAGGGACCATGGAGATCAGCTAGTTCCAGCTTTCAGACTCCATTGAGCCCATGAGATTTAGTAGAAACTCAGCCTTTGGTTGGGGGAGAAGGTAATGAATGAGCACTTGAATCTTCTATGAAACATTTTGTATAAAAGATTATATATCAAGGTTGGCACCTGTGGCTCAGTGGGTTCGAACACGGCCCAAGTCAAACTGCAAACAAAAAAATAGCCAGGGGTTGTGGCGGGTGCCTGTAGTTCCAGCTACTTGGGAGGCTGAGTCAAGAGAATTGCCTAAGCCCAAGAGCTGTAGGTTGCTGTGAGCTGTGATGCCACAGCACTCTACTGAGGGCAACATAGTGAGGCTCTGTCTCTTAAAAAAAAAATTATATGTCAAAATAAAAGAAAGAAAAGGAGAAAGAAGAAGAAACTGAGGTCCAGAGTAGCTAATTGATTTTCGAAAGTCACATAGACTGGTTGGTAGTAGAAATAAGACAGTGTTTATTATTGCTCCAATACCAGTAACCTTTTCTTAATTTTTTCCTAACTTAGCTTAACTTGCATTGTTTAGCTTATGGGCTTATGACATGGGTTTTGTTTTGTTTTGTTTGAGACAGTCAATCTAAAGTGTCTAAAGTGAACTTATGAGTTATTAAACTGTTGAGATAATAAAGTATCTAACAATAATAACATAAATGCACACGTCTCTAACTATTTTATTCAAAAAACTTAGAGAAAGGAATTACATTTCTGCTCATCTTTGATCTGGTGGAGTTATTGCCATGAGCAAAGCTCACCCTCCCAAACTGAAAAAATTTATAGACAAGAAGTTATCATTGAAATTGAATGGTGTCAGACCTGTCCAAGGAATATTGTGAGGGTTTGATCTCTTTATGAATCTTGTGATAGATGAATGTGTGGAGATGGCGACTAGTGGGCAACAAAATAATATTGGAATGATGGTAACATAGGAAAAAGTATTACCATGTTAGCAGCCTTGGAACGAGTATAAATAATGGCTGTTCTGCAGAGAAATCCATGTCCCGTCTCCAGTGAGCCTGTTTTACTATGATGTCAAAATTGAGTCTTGTACATTTTCATATTCAATTTTTTGTCGAATAAACTTCTCTAATAGTAAAAAAATAAACTTAGAGAAAATATTGAAATAACTTAAGTTTAGAATAAAACAAAAGATGCTACATTAACTGCCATTACTATTGTTCTCGTGTGGCTTCTATAATTTGAATTGTTTTTCCACCCCTGCGATTTACTGACAGTATACCAGCATTCTACAAAACATAACCATAAACACAAATAAAATAAGTCAATTCAAAAGCCATCTCATCTTTAATTAATGAAGCCAATAAAGAATGGTGTGCCCAGTATCTACTGAAACTAGAAAAACTAGCCAGGTACTGTGGCAGATGCCTGTACTCCCATCGACTCAGGAGACTGAGGCAAGAGAATTACTTGAACCCAAGAGTTTCAGGTTGCTGAGGCTATAATGATGCCACAGCACTCAACCCAGGGCAACGGAGAGGAGAGGAGAGAAGAGAAGAGAGCAGTTTAAACCATAAACTAAATGGGCATAACAGGCATTTACAGCAGAACATTTCATCCAACAGCTGCAGAATACAGATTCTTTTGGAACATGCTCCAAAGTGAGTCTCACAAGTTTCAAAGATTTTTTTTTTTTTTTTTTTGGACAGTGTCTCACTCTGTTGCCCTGAGTTGAGTGCTGTAGCATTATAGCTCACAGCAACCTCAAATTCTTGGCCCTGAGCAATCCTTTTGCCTCAGCCTCCTAAGTAGCCGGGACTATGGAGCCTGTCACAGTGCCCAGCTAGTTTTTCTATTTTTAGTAGAGACTGGGTCTCGCTCTTGCTCAGGTTGGTCTCCAACTCCTGAGCTGAAGCAACCCACCGGCCTCGGCCTCCCAAAGTGCTAGGATTACAGATGTGAACTACTGTGCCCAGCCTAAATTTCAAAAAATTTTTTAAAACTGAGGTAATGGCTCGGCACCTGTGGCTCAATCAGCTAAGGCACCAGCCACGTACACCTAAGGTGGCAGGCTCGAATCCCCAGCCCGGGCCCACCAAACAACAATGATGGCGGCAACCAAAAAATGGCCAGGCGTTGTGGCGGGCACCTGTGGTCCCAGCTACTTGGGAGGCGGAGGCGGGAGACTCGCTTGAGCCCAGGAGTTGGAGGTTGCTATGAGCTGTGATGCCAT
>CAUYQV010129623.1:0-10472 GCA_963574575.1 Galagoides demidoff
TGGGGACTGTACAGACTCCCTGACACTGTCTGGTTCTAGGTGTTGGAGATTTACATCTGACACGCTGGGGACTGTACTGACTCCCTGACACTGTCTGGTTCCAGGTGTTGGAGATTTACATCTGACACGCTGGGGACTGTACTGACTCCCTGACACTGTCGGTCCAGGTGTTGGAGATTTACATCTGACATGCTGGGGACTGTCCTGACTCCCTGACGCTGTCTGGTTCTAGGTGTTGGAGATTTACATCTGACAAGCTGGGGACTGTACTGACTCCCTGACACTGTCTGGTTCTAGGTGTTGGAGATTTACATCTGACAAGCTGGGGACTGTACTGACTCCCTGTCACTGTCGGTTCCAGGTGTGGAGATTTACATCTGACACGCTGGGGACTGTCCTGACTCCCTGACGCTGTCTGGTTCTAGGTGTTGGAGATTTACATCTGACATGCTGGGGACTGTACTGACTCCCTGACACTGTCGGTTCCAGGTGTGGAGATTTACATCTGACATGCTGGGGACTGTCCTGACTCCCTGACGCTGTCGGTTCCAGGTGTTGGAGATTTTCATTTTTAGCTCTCATTCAAACCTCTCATCACTATCAACTCCCATGTCAGGTTTGTCTCCCATGTTTCTACCTTTACAATCTGAAGTTTCTGAGAATTAAAAACTCTTTCCTACCTTTTATTTTTATTTGTCATTATTAAAGCAATATTTACCTATCACAAGTGTTTGAAAACACTGAGCAGTGAAATTAAAAACAAAGAAAACCATCATCCCTGCCCACCCAGTGCTGCCCACCGAGGAGCATCCTTGTAGCTCCCGCTCTGACCGTGTGCATATAATGTCACCTGTGCAAATCCAGGACCACAGCACAGGGTATGTCATGACCTTTCCACATAGAAAAACAGGGTGACATATTTCATGTCACTAGACTACCATGTGTATTGGAACCCTGCCCTCCAAAACAACATGAGCCACTGTGCCCCACCCCAATGGTATATAACATTTATTTTGTTGTAGCCTCAAGTAAGATATTACCTTTTCATATGTGGGTGGGGCAGGAAGGCATAAAATATTATCAAGCAGCATCCATCTGTGTTGCTTTCTAACCCTATTCAACATTTTTCCATAAACTTACTGGCCATTTTTCTTTCTTAATCTGTAAACTGTCCTGTGTCTGTACGTCCTTAGGCAATTTGTATAATGGACATTGAACATTCTCTTATGGACTCAAAAAAGTGCTCTTTAGGGCGGCGCCTGTGGCTCAAATTAATAGGGTGCCGGCCCCCTATGCCAGAGGTGGTGGGTTCAAACCCAGCCCTGGCCAAAAACTGCAAAAAGAAAGAAAAAAAAAAGTTTTCTTTAAATATTAAGAACCTTATGTAGATTTATCTGCTGTAATGTTGTGAATGTTCCCCAATTTAACATTTAGCTTTAAATTTTATTTGTAATATACAGAAAATAACCCTTGTTACTATTTTTCATTTTGTGTTATTTTCACATAAAAAACATTCTATAAAAAATACCTAATTTTTACCATTTTTTTGGCTTATTTCATCAATAGATTAAATAAATCATCCACCACATCAGTCAACAGCTGTAAGCCAGAATTTATAACATGTCAGCATAATTGTTAAAAAGTGCTTTTAAAAAGACTAAAGTTGCATAGCAGCTCAGTACATGTAAAAGGCAGGCACAGGACTTTGCAGTCACGACACACACCTCTGGCCATCATGACAGGGTGGTGTGTGACGTCTGCATCTGTCCAGTCTCAGTCCTGAGCTCCCAGGGTTCTTAGCCAAGACAGGTGCAGGGAGGTGGTTGGTCCCACCTGAGGGAGCCCCAGCACTGAGAGGCTGAGTGGCCCGTCCAGGACCCCACCGCTACCGCTAGTCAGCAGGAGGTGGGGCTGGAGCTCTGGGGTAAGGTGAAACTGATTTCAATTCCTTGCTCCAGGCTATTTTCTTACCAGGTTTACAAATCAAGGTCATGCTCTTCTCAGAAAATGAAATGTTATGCTGTCAATTTCATTGTTTAGAGACAATGAAACCACATTTCCTGGAAAGTCTGAATGCTCAAATCCATACTCTCATCTGAGTTTAAAACTTAATCCTACTCAATTAACATTAAATTTAGAGCTGTGTTCCTAAGTGTTTGCCTCTCACTTTTATCTGCTCTTTGCAGGGAGTCTGGTGACGGGATTCACAAGTGTTCAACCATTTCTCCGGTTATCTCGAGTCTGGCGTTGCCTCGATTAGTGAGTGTTTCTCTCCTCACCTGGCGTCCACGTTGCTCACCTTCCGTCTGCACCCTGCTCCCTCAGCCCGCAGAATGCAGACCGGCTCTTCCCCCGGGAAATGCCTCACTTTCCCCAGCTCACATAGGACTTTAAGACTCTAAAATACTGAGGTAGGAGGGAGAAAAGCTAAATGCCAAATCATCTACCGCATGTTCAATACAGGCTTTCAGAAAAGATTTCAGACTGGTTAAATTTAATGAGTCTTAGGGGACGAATTCCTTGTAAGATGAGAATAATGATAATCTTAAAGACTGTAATATCATACTCTACAGAATAGTGTAAATTCTTACCAAAGCATCGTAAAGTACTGAGAAGCTGATAAATATCGCCCGCATTATGGAGAAGGGAAAAGGAGAAAACAAAGGAAGATTTTCTTACAAGAGTTGGGAGGCAGATTGGAGGACAGAGAGAGAACCAGACAAAAAAGAAAGGCTTTTATGAAGTTCCTGAAGTTCAAAATATAAGAATTGGTGCCACTTTTAAGGCACACAGCTGTCATCGGTCTTAAGACCGCTTACCTCATTTTCTGTTCCCACGTCCAGAATGACAGGCAGGCACTCCTGGGGGCTGACCCCGCCGCAGGCCGTGTACAGGGCCAGTTTGCCCACGGGGATGCCCATGCCGTTGCAGCCCAGGTCGCCCAGGCCGAGAATGCGCTCTCCGTCCGTCACCACGATGGCCTAGGGAGGAACGGAAAAGGAGATCCTCACAAACCCTGGGGCACAATTTCTGATTTCTATTTCTGAAGTTAATTACTCATCTAAATGAAAAATTAAGCTGTTAGAAAACATAAGCTGAATATATATGGAAAGGACATTATGACTGTAATTGTGGAAGAACGGGGAGGAAACACATTTTACATGGACTGATTTACATTCATGTGCTTAACTGGGTCACTGAGGAAAGAAGGGAAGCTGCACCCAAACGGCTGGCTTGGTCTTCACTTAGAATAATGCAGGGAAGTCAGAGCTCAGACTGCGCAGCAGGGTGAAGCCCGGGCTGAAACCAGGCTGCAGCCTCACCGAGCACGGCTGCAGGAGTGCCCTCCAGGAGTACCCGCAGTGAGCGCTCCCTGCAGGGGGCTGGGCAGACCCAGCCGCCACACCTCTGCCCAGATGTCGGTCTGCAGCACCACCTCCTGCTTTCAGGGCCAGCTGACCCCTCCCCTGTAGCCACCTGACACTGCCCTCCCACCCCAACACAGGCCCGGCCTAGTCTGCTGCTCCTGGTATCTGACCATCTTCTTCCAGACCACATGAACTGTGTGTGGTTCATTTCTAATCACCTTGAATATTTATGAAGTTTATACTCTAATCGGTGGAAATTTTTATTTTATGCAATATTGAGATTACTGCATCCAGCATCCTTTTGATTCACAGCCATTATATGAACTTAAACAAAACCAATCTTATGAAACACAAATCCATTAGATATTCTACAAACTGCTACACTCTTCGGACCCATGGACTCTGGGAAAGTGTCAGTTACGTGGTCTTGGAGAAAGTGATGAGTTTAAGCTTCTGTTTCTTATTTGAAAAATGGGAATACTGAATGTATTATCAGAGTTGCCACATGAGAGGTACGGAGGAGCCGCTCTGCACGGCTCACCACCTGCCCAGCACCAAGAACAGCACCAGGCACAGCAGAGGAGCGACAAGCGTCACTCAGCGGACAGAGCGCGGACTCCACAAAGTGAAAGGACGTGAGAAATTACCACAGGACCCGGTGCCTCCCAAATTCTCAGACCACAGGACCCGGTGCCTCACAAACTCTCAGAATTAGAGCCCTCGAGTCGGAGCGTTACTGGAGTAAACAGGAATGTAAAGTACATTTCATCTCAATTTACAGACCAGGAAAATGAAGATCAGACAAGTGAATAACTGGCCTAAGGTGAGGGCTGTCAGTATCAAAGAACCAGAACCCAGGCTGGTCAACTGCTGAACAGGGCTCTTTGCACCGCACCACCTCGCAGAGAATATTTCAAAACCTACTTCTCAGGTCTCCTTTAATTCCCTGTTCATCTGTGTTATGCAGCTCTTAAAAAATCATCTTAAAAGTAAATGCACGTGAGAGGTGGTTGAAAGTCGCTTTTGTGTATCGATACACTCATCTTTGTCTAATTTCAGGGGGTCAAGACGCCCCAGTCTTGGGAGGAGCAGCCTGACAGCACTGGTTTAAGGTAGAAAAGACAAACACGCCAGAGAATGATCAATTAAATTAAAGCCAGATATTCAAAGTCCTACTACTTCAAACATATATTTAATAGAACAGCTATCATAAAAGAGGCATTTTTATAGATCACTGATAACATTTATGTTTTATGAACATTTTCCTTAAATAGGCAAAGTCCAGTTGGCCTGCTGAAACTTATAAATATTTTTATAGTATTTTTTATAAGGAAAGGAATATTGTCATTTAACATACTTATGATCTGAATAATAATTTATCCAGACAGTTGCTTCTTGTAGCTTTTATCAGCTTCAAAACGTTTTAAAAAGGGGTTTACAGTGGCATACATTTTTATTTTTTTTTGAATATGATGAAAATGTTTATTTAAGCCATGAAAATGTTTATCTTAAGGTTGGCAGTGAAATCGTAGCTTTACAACCATTTGCATTCAGTAGTTTTGAGGGTAACACAAACCTAAGCGTGGCCAATGCTAACTCATTTCACTTTTGTGTTAATAACAAATTAATTTGTATAACATACAATATTCTTGAACAAGTGTTAAAAACTTGTTGGAATTATTTTGTTTATAATTTCAAGTTAATATGAGGGTATTAGGTTACGTTATTTCCAATTCTAAGGTAGAGGTCAAGCTGTAACTGAGCCCTTCACCTGGGGTCGTGCTGACACCCTCACACTGTGCACCTGACATGAGATCCCACCAATCACCCTCCCCCTTACCCCTCCCATATTTCTCCTCTCCCTGCCCCCCTTGCTGGACTATACTTGTGTTTTATCTTTCATGTGGGCTTGTATTTGTTTAAATAGTGATTTCATATTAGTATTTAGTACACTGGATTTTTTCCCCCATTCTTGAGATACTTTACTAAGGAGAATGCGTTTCTTCCATCCAGGTAAACACGAGATGTAGAGTCTCCATCTTTTCTTATGGCTGAATAGTACTCCATGGTGTACTTAGGCTGCAGTTTGTTAATCCATTCGTGGATTGATGGATGCTTGGGTTACCTCCATGACTTGGCACTTGTGAACTGAACTGCAATAAACATTCTGATGCAAACGTCTTTGTAGTAATATGATTTCTGTTCTTCTGAGTAGATACCCAGTAATGGAATTGTGGGATCAAATGGAAGGTCAGCTTTTAGCTCTTTGAGAATTCTCCGTACTTCTTCCCATAGATGTTGTATTAATTTGTAGTCCCATCAGCAGTGCAGAAGTGTTCCCTTCTCTCCACATCCTTGCCAGCATCTGCAGATTTGGGACTTTGTGACGTGGGCTAATCTCACTGGGGGCAGGTGACATTTCAGGGTGGCTATGATTTGCATCTCTCTGATGACTAGGAATGATGGGCATTTTTTCATGTGTTTGTTGGCCATTCCTCCATCTTCTTCAGAGTCATGTCTCTTGCCCACTTAAAACTGGGGTTGTTTGCTCTTTTCTTATTGATTAATTTGAGTTCTCTGTAGATTCTACTTATCAGCCCTTTGTCAGATTCATAACATGCAAAAATCTTCTCCCATTCCGTGGGCTGTGTGCTTTAGCTGTGGCGCCCTGAGCCGTGCAGGAGCTTTCTAGCTTCATCATTTACTTGTTTTTGGTGTTGCTACAATTGCCAATGGGGCCTTCTTCGTGAAATCTTTTCCCAGGCTGATTCTGTCAAGCATTTCTCTGCACGGTCTTTTAGAAAACACTTTTTGATCAATAATATCACACAAAGCTCCAAAAGACACATTCTGAACAGGCAGTGGGGGGACTCAGTTCAGATCATTTCTTTGTATGTCCTGAGTTCTTTTCCATTTGTTAAATCATGATTTCTTTTATACTTTTGTTAACACAGTGACTATTAACAAATTATTACTGAGATGGGCTTTTCGGTTTGCCCCAAATCAGGGATTATCAGTGGAATGAAGCAGCACTTCCACAGGTAACGTGACATCTCTTAGGTTAAGCTTCTGACAGTTAAACTAATAAATTGTGGCAATGAGGAAAGTGATGCTGAAGTACAACAGGGAATGTTCACCTCAGCATATGCTGGACTCTGCACTCTGAGTGAAAGGATCATCCCCTGAAGCAGCTCAGGGAAACAGAGACCAAGAAGACAGACAACCAGCTCATTAGGGGGACTGTTAGGGCTCACCGTGCAAACAGACAACCAGCTCAGACAGGGGGACTGTTAGGGCTCACCGTGCAAACAGACAACCAGCTCATCAGGGGGACTGTTAGGGCTCACTGTGCAAACAGACAACCAGCTAATAAGGGGGACTGTTAGGGCTCACTGTGCAGACAGACAACCAGCTCATCAGGGGGACTGTTAGGGCTCACCGTGCAGACAGACAACCAGCTCAGACAGGGGGACTGTTAGGGCTCACTGTGTAAACAGACAACCAGCTCAGACAGGGGACTGTTAGGGCTCACTGTGCAGACAGACAACCAGCTCAGACAGGGGGACTGTTAGGGCTCACCGTGCAGACAGACAACCAGCTCAGACAGGGGGACTGTTAGGGCTCACTGTGCAAACAGACAACCAGCTCATCAGGGGGACTGTTAGGACTCACCGTGGAAACAGACAACCAGCTCTGACAGGGGGACTGAGACTGACCTGAACGGAAGCCTCAGTATGACCTCTGTCCACATGTGCCCAGCCTCCTGAAAGGCAGGCTCCTCATCTTCTCCAGCTCTCAAAGCCATTCTAAAGGCTCACCTTTCTCAAACATCACCTACATTTTAGAGAGTAGTTTCCTTGCTTCAATATGACATTCTAGTTTTTTAATCTATATCCCTCTGAGTAAAGTTACTATTTGATTAAAAGGATATGGACTTGGGGCCCAGCACAGTGGCTCACGCCTGTAATCTTAGTACACTCTAGGAGGCCGAAGCAGATGGATTGTCTGAGGTTACAGGCTGGAGACCAGCCTGAGCCAGAGTGAGACGCTGTCTCTAAAAATAGCCAAGTATTGTGGTGGGCGCCTATAGTGGCAGTTATTTGGGAGGCTGTGGCAAGAGAATTGCTTGAGCCCTGGAGTCTGAGGTTGCTGTGAGCTTTGATGCCACTGCACTCTACAGAGGGCAACAAAGTGAGACTCTATCTCCAAAAAAAAAAAAAAAAAAAAAAAAAGGATATGGACTGGAACTCTCTATTCCAGAGCCACTTCCTCTATCAACTTGTTGACTTTTAAAATCTCCTCTAGCTCCTTCTTAGAGGATCAGACGTGTAGCAAGACACCTCTTAGGTAGGATCTGTGGACATTACACTCCACTCGATGAGAGGGGAGGGGAGGTGGAAGTCAGGTGGAAAAAGTAAAGAAACCGAGGAGAATGGACATAGTGGAAAACAACTTTTTTTTTTTTTTTTGCAGAAGTATTGTAATGTTGAGAAAACATTCAATAAATGGTCCCTCCACAATAAATGGTTCTTTTTGGTTAAAGGTTGAGTAGGATGATACAATTTAAGAGACAAAGAATCTAAGATTTTACTCTAAAAATGAACTAATCTAATAAGGAATTTACTCCTTTTTTTTTTTTTTTTTTTTTTTTTACTAAAATAGGAAGAATGGAAATATTATTAGGAAACACATCCAAACCCATATTCAGTATTTTAATTTAATTTTCTACTGGACAAATTTACATGTTCCTACCCTTTCCTTTAAGTTAGTGTGACAATCCTTCATAATAAACTACTTAAAGAGAAGCTCTGGTCAAGAATGGAATGAAATAGCAAAAAAAAAAAAAAAAAAAAATCACTGCTGCTTTAAAAAAACCAATACTTTCACCAATTTTATACTCCAACAAAACCACACAATATTTGCACGCTATGTGTTTTCAGTGTTTCCTTGGGGCTGGCTTTCCTCACCATCCAATGACAGAGCTGTGGTCAGCCACTGTTTGTCGTGCTGGATGGCAGAGGCTCACTCACTTCACATCATCCAGAGGCCCTGGATAGAAGATGCTAAGGTCTTGAAATCCCAGATAGTCACAGCTCCATCAATGCCAGTAGTGCAAAATTTGCGACACTCTTGCTTGTCCACATCATAAGTAGACACTTGAGTGACGCTATTCTGGTGCAGCGTCTCCAGGGCTATACTGCGGTCCTCGATTGTGGCCCTCTTGTCCATGTTGTGGAAACGTTCCATGGCAGACACGGTGCACTGGATACTCTGTTTTGGAATGTCTAACTTGCACACAAAGGTCAAGCAGCCACGGTCATCGTAGTTAAAGAGCACTGGGCAGCAGTCATGGCCAGCAGCCATAACGCTATTCTCCGAGACAAATGACACACCCAGGAGTGGTAGGAACTCTGTTTTCAGAGTTGAGACCTGTACACTTTTTGAAGCATCAGCAACAGACACGGTGCTGTCATGACTGACCTAGGCCAGGCGGCTCCCACTGGCGGAGAAGCTGAGCCCCTGGACCCACCCACCTATGCCACTGCCCCCAAACTCTGACATCAGCTGGCCAAAAGGCATCTTGCTGCCCCAGGGTGTACTGGCTGGCTTTCCATCCACTTCTTTAATATAGGCAGAAAACACTCTGCATTTGAAGTCACATGATCCTGCTGCCAGCAAAACACTGTTGAGATGCTAATCCAAGCTGAGGCCTGTGGAGCGAATTGGCTTTTTAATGTGCTTGCTTACTTACCAGTCATTTTCAGACTCAAAGTAATAAACAGAAATGAGTTGTGCTCTACTTACACAGCAAATTTGTTCTCCAAGGGGACCACCTCACAAAGTGGCCGTGCGGTTAATTCTCAGGATCACCAGGGTTGGCTTCCAGACACCATCTTTATGACTCCAGACAGGCATTGTGGTCTGCCCCACAAGTGACGATGTGGTCGCTTTGGGGAGCCCAGTCAGTACCTGTGATATGTCCGCTGTGCTCCTTGAGTTCATGAGCTTTATCCACTGGCTCCCGTTTTTTTATAGATGTGCACTTCATGATTATTGGGGCTAAGGGCAATTTGGGTACAATCCCTATTCCAGGCATGACAGGTGATTGGCTCTAGTAAAAACGGATGCAGGGACATTATTCTTAGAGTTTTCAAACAATAGAAAGCTGGGGTGGGGGAAGGTTGGACGGGATCAGAGCAGAGAACTCGCAGACTCTGGTCAGTCAATGCGAACAGGCTCTGCGGGCGCAGGCAGAGGACCGAGGCCCAGAAAGAGAGGCTGACCTGGAAAACATCTTAATCCCTGTAATTTGTGAGTTTTCCTGGCATGAGTCTTAGAGAGCCAAGTTAATCTACTGTAGCTGCAATTGCTCAAATAGGAAAGATCAGGAAAGGAGCCAGACTTGAGAAGTTACAGCTAAAGTGTCTCTGTACCACTGAAACACACTGAATTATTCAATCTTAGTCCTAAAAGACACCCCAAAGTTGCTGGGCACACAAGAGAAAAGAGAGAAAGTCGGGGGACAAGACAGGCGGTGGTGCAGCGGCAGGTGGAGGGCAGGGCTCTGGGCCCGGCTCAGCTTGCCTTTGTGTCCCCACGACTGTGCCCCATGATGCAGCCCCTCTGCACCTCCTGGATCACTAAGTTATTATGACAGTTACAGGAGTTAATCCATGCAAAGTGTCTCACACAAAATCTACCAGATGTCAGACACCACTGTAACTTTTATTTTACTTAGCTCACTTAGAGGGAAGCCACATGAGCTTGAAAGGGCCAGACCAGCGCCATTTTGTCATTTACTACATAAGCTCTGTTCCTAGCCCCTCCACCTCCCTCCACCCCAACCACCAGGTAAACCCGCAGGGCCACTGCCTGCTGCCTCCCCCATCCCTGGCTGCACAAATTACCGAGCCACTGAGTAAGCCAGCTCAGGCAACATGTTACCATATCAGGCAATAAGTCCCCGACTGCCACCTTAGGCAGACAGCTGCCATAATAGGCAACAAGTTTCTATTTCCTTAAAATTCAGGTATTCTCCTTCAACTACCTAATTAGGCTAGGCCACCTCTAGCCCCGGTTAAGAAATCCCCACCCCTCACCTGT
>CAUYQV010129624.1:0-10186 GCA_963574575.1 Galagoides demidoff
TTCTGGTACAAATATCTTTATTGTAGTGTGATTTTTGGTCTTCTGGATATATACCTAGTAGAAGAGTTATAGGATCAAATGGCAGGTCTATTTTTAGTTCTCTAAGTGTTCTCCAGATGTCTTTCCAAAAGGAACATACTAGTTTGCAATCCCACCAGCAGTATAGAAGTATTCCCTTTTCTCCACAACCATGCCAGCATCTTTGATTTGGGGATTTTGTGATATGGGCTAATCTGAATGGTGTTAGATGATATCTCAAAGTAGAATCGATTTGCATTTCTTTGATGATTAGGGATGATGAGCGTTTTTTTCATATATCTGTAGGCCATGTGCCTATCTTCTTCAGAGAAGTTTATCTTCAAGTCCCTTGCCCACCCTGAGAGGGGATCACTTGTTCTCTTCTTGCTAATAAATTTGAGTTCTCTGTGGATTCTGGTAATTAAACCTTTGTCAGAGACATAACCTCAAAATATCTTCTCCCATTCTGAGGGATATCTGCTTGCTTTACTTACTGTGTTCTTGGCCGTGCAGAAGCTTTTTAATTTGATGAGGTCCCAGTAGTGTATTTTTGATGTTGCTTCAAATGCCCGGGGGGTCCTCCTCATAAAATTGTCACCTAGGCTGATTTCTCCTAGTATTTTTATAGGTTCATGTCTGAAGTTCAAATTTTTAATCCAGTGAGAGTCCATCTTAGTTAGTGGTGAAAGGTGTGGATCCAGTTTCAGTCTACTGCAGGTCGCCAGCCAGTCTGACCAGCACTATTTGTTAAATAGGGTATCTTTTCCCCACTCAATGTTTTTAATTGGCTGTCAAAGATAATATAATGGTAAGTAGCTGGGTTTATCTCTTGGTTCTCTATTCTGTTCCTCTCTGTTTTTGTGCCAAAACCATGCTGTTTTGATCACTATGGATTTAAAGTATAGTCTGAGGTCTGGTAGTGTGATTCCTCCTGCTTTGTTTTTATTTCTGAGTAATGTCGTGGATATTCAAGGTTTTTTCTGATTCCATATAATACAAAGTATTATTTTTTCAAAATCTTTAAAGTATGACAATGGAACTTTAATAGGGATTGCATTAAAATTATATATAGCTTTGGGTAGTATGGACATTTTAACAATGTTAATTCCTCCTAGCCATGAGCATGGTATGTTTCTCTATTTGTTAACATTTTCAGCTATTTCTTTTCTTAGAGTTTCATAGTTCTCTTTATAGAGATCTTTGTTAGGTATTTCATCTTCTTTGGCACTACTGTGAATGGAGTAGAGTCCTTGACAGTTTTTTCAGCTTGGCTGTTGTTGGTATATATAAAGGCTACTGGTTTATGAGTGTTGATTTTGTAACCTGAGACGCTGCTGTATTCCTTGATCACTTCTAAGAGTTTTGTAGTAGAATTCCTGGTGTTTTGCAGGTATACAATCATATCATCTGTGAAGAGTGAAAGTTTAATCTCTTCTGGTCCTGTATGGATACCCTTTTTTCCCCTAATTGTAATGGCTAAAACTAACATTACAAGGTTAAAGAGCACTGGAGACAATGGGCAACCTTTGAGACAATGGGCAACCTGGTTCTCATCTGAGTGGAAATGATTTCAATTTAACTCCATTCAATACGATATTGGCTTTGGGTTTGCTGTAGATGGCCTCTATCAATTTGAGAAATATCCCTTCTCTGCCAATTTTCTTAAGTGTTCTGATCATGAAGCGATGCTGGATATTATCAAAAGCTTTTTCTGCATCAATTGAGAGAATCATATGGCCTTTGTTATTTAATTTGTTTATGTGATTAATTTCATTTATAGATTTAAGTATGTTGAACCATCCTTGAGACCCTGGGATAAAACCTACTTGTTTGTGGTGTATAATTTGTTTGATGTGTTGCTAGATTCTGTTTGTTAGGATCTTGTTGAATACTTTCACATCAATGTTCATTAGTGATATTGGTCTATAATTTTCTTTTCTTGTTGGGTCTTTTCCTGGTTTGGGGATCAAGGTGATGTTTGCTTCATAGAATGTGCTGGGTAGTATTCCATCTTTTTCTATATTTTGGAAAAGGTTAAGTAGTATAGGTACTAATTCCTCTTTAAAGGTTTGGTAGAATTCTGACATGAAGCCATCTGGTCCCAGCCTTTTCTTTTTAGAGAAATTTTGTATAGTTGATGCTATTTCAGAACTTGATATAGGCCTGTTCAACATTTCCACTTTATTCTAGCTAAGTCTTGGAAGGTGGTGTGCTTCCAAGTATTGGTCAATTGCCTTCATATTTCTGAAACTAAAGTTTCTTGTAATATTCATTAAGGATTTTTTGAATTTCTTAGCAGCCTGTTGTTATTTCATCTTTAGCATTTCTGATTGATGAAATTGGAGATTTTTCTCTTTTTTTCTAGTTTATGTTTTCCAAAGGTTTATCTATTTTATTGACCTTTTCAAAATAACAACTTTTTGATCTATTGATCTGTTGTATCTTTCGTTTTCAATTTCATTTAATTCTGCTCTAATTGTATTTATTTATTTTCCTCTGCTGGGTTTGGGATTGGAATGATCTTCCTTTTCCAGTTGCTTGAGATGTTCTATTAAGTTGTTAACTTCCTCCCTTTCTCGTCAATTGAGGAAGGCTTACAGTGTTATAAATTTCCCTCTTACAGCTGCCTTTGTGGTTTCCCAGATGTACTGATAATTTATGTCTTCATTATCATTTTGTACCAAAAATTTGGTAATTTCCTTCTTGTTCTTGTCTCTGACCCACTACAATTCAGCATAAGGTTATTTAGCTTCCATGTTTTTGTATAAGTCTGCAGTTTCCTGTTGTTACTGAGTTCAACTTTTATTCCATGATGGTCTGAGAAGATGCAAGGAATAATTTCTATTCTTTTAAATTTTCTGAGGTTGGACTTGTGACCTAGGATGTGGTCTATTTTGGAGTATATTCCATGGGCTGATGAAAAGAATGTGTATTCAGTTTTGTTAGGATGAAATGTTCTGTAGATGTCTGTTAAATCCAAATGCTGAATGGTTAAGTTTAAATTTAAAATTTCTTTGCTAAGGTTCTTGTTGGAGGATCTATCCAACACTGCCAAAGGAGTATTAAAATCTCTGACTATGATGGAACTGGGAGAAATCAAGTTGCTCATACCTTTTAGAGTATCTCTTATAAATTGTGGTGCATTCTGGTTGGGTGCATAAATGTTGATGATTGAAATCTAATTGTACTAAGTATTACCCTTAACAAATATAAAGTGACCATCCTTATCCTTGCTTACTGTTGTTGGTTTAAAGCCTATTGTATCTGCAAATCAAATTGCAACACCTCCTTTTTTCTGCTTTCCATTTGCCTGGAATAGAGATGACCGTCCCTTCACCCCAAGTCTATATTTGTCTTTTAAAGTAAGATGAGTTTCTTGTATGTAGCAGATATCTGGCCTGAATTTTGGATCTAGTCAGCCAACCTGTGCCTCTTTAGAGGACAATTTAAGCCATTCACATTGATTGAGAATATTGATAAGCCTTGAATAATTGGGGGTATGGAGTTTTTCAAAAGTCCAGTGGAAATTTTTAATCCTTTCAGCACTGTGGAAGTTGGAATTTGATCAAATTTTTCTGAGTGAGTTTACTTTTGTGGTGGAGGATTGTGCTGGTCATTATGAAGGATAGGTCTGAGAATATCCTGGAGAGCTGGTTTAGTTATGGCAAATTTTTTCAACATGTGAATATCATTAAATACTTTAATTTCTCCATCATAAATGAAACTCAGTTTAGCTGGATACAGGATCCTGGGTTGAAAGTTGGTTTGTTTTTAGGAGATTAAAAGTCGATGACCACCCTCTTCTAGCCTGAAAGTTTTCAGCAGAGAGATCTGCAGTCATTCCAATATTCTTCCCCTTGTAGGTTATGGTTTTCTTACGTCTAGCTGCTTTCAGAATTTTCTCTTTCATATAAACTTTAGTGAAGTTGATTATGATGTGCCTGGCAGATGTCCTGTTTGGGTTGAGTCATGCTGCAATTCTGAAACTCTCTGCTATCTGAATTTCAGGATCTCTTGGCATGTCTGGAAAGTTCTCTTTCATAATTTCATGATGAAGAGCCTCTGTGTTCTGTGAAGCCACTTTGTCACCTTCAGGGATTCCTATAAGGCCAATATTAGTTTTCTTTGAATTATCCCAGAGCTCTTTGAGAGAGTGACCCATTTTTGCTCCCCATTTCTCTTCATCTTTGAGTGCTTAGGATCATTCAAAAGCTTTATCTTCAATGTCAGAGATCCTTTCTTCTGCCTACTCCATTCTATTACCGAGGGATTCTACTGTGTTTTTCACATCTTTGAGGGCTACAAACTCTTGCCTCATTGTGTCAAAATCTTTGGTCATTTTATCTTTGAAATCATTGAATTCTTGAGACCGTTTTTTGTATAATTTGAAATTCTAATTCCCTTCTTTCCTCCATTCTGTTAATCTTATTTGCAATCTAGATTCTGAACTTGATTTTTCACATCTCAGCCATCTGTTTATGGATGGGATCCTCAACTGCATCTGCCCCATCCTTATTTGGGGGAGTTGATCTACTCTGGTTATTCAAGTTACCAGAATTTTTTTTTGCCATTTCTGCCGCATGCTGAATTTACGCTATTTGTGTTCTGCTGTGTGTTGCACAAAGCCATTGTGGGAGAACTGCCTTGGCAAGCTCTTCCCTTAGGATCATAGAATGAGGATTGGGTAGGAGACATTCAGCAAATAATCTAGTGACTGAGCAGCCTAAAGGCAAAGACTGAGACACCTTACAGCCTTGGCCCTCAGGGGCATACAGTGAGACTGGTTTGGGCACATTGGGTAAGTGGGCAGCCACTTCAAGAATGATCCCAGTGACAAGTGCTTTCCTGGGAAATCTTCTGCTTAGCCAAGGTTGACAGTTTAAAGTGCCTTTTGAGCAGGCTGAGGAGAGATTAAGGCTCTCCAACCTGTGGGGTTTGAGAAATCAGCAGAGGCCTCCAGTCTCCATCTCGTGTAGCTGTATCAGCATTGTGATTAACATCTCATACCCTGGAAGATCACCTGTTGCCCAGACAATATTGAATGAGATACATATACTGCTTTTTTTTTTGGTTTTTTTCTTTTTGTTTGTTTTGGTTTTTTAATTTGAACATTTTACCTCTAGATTTTTCTTTCTTTTCTTTGTTCTTTCTTCACTTTTCTAGCTTAAATGTAATTTTGCATAGTTTCCTTCTTTAAAAATTAGAAATTCAGGAGAGGGGAGGGGGAAGATGGCTGACAAGCGCCAGCCTCCGACAGAAGCTCCCATCCAGAGGGAAGGATAATGTCCAGAAAATACCTAGTAAAGTTGAAGATTGGGAGCAGGGCTGAGAGAAAGGAGTGATATCTGCAGGACACCTCTGCTGAGGCAGGCTGAGACTCCAAGAAGGCAATCTACAAGTACATAATACATTTCAAAGGAAGTGTCTGTCCCCTCCCCCAGGAAAGGAAAGTTGTGTTTTTCTCTTTGTTTTCTCTTCATCTGCTTCTGTAAGTTTTCCACAAGAGAGTGGTGAACTGAGGATTTATTATCTCACCTCATGTGTGAGAGCTGCAGGAAGAGGAATCTACACCCCTACCAGAACCCTGCTGGGACTCTGAACACTCTCTTGCCTGACAAAAAAAAAAAAAAAAAAAAATTAAAAAACATTTTAACAACCATTTTGAATTTCCAGTCCACCCTTCCCCCCTTGCCAACAGAGACAGTGGCGATGGGGAGGGCTAGTAGCAGCATCTCCCACCCCTGCAGGACTGAGCGCCCAGTTCTGGTCCTGAAGCTGGAGACCTGCTACACCCTGTTTTCTGTGGGTGGGGTGGCAGTGGAGGAGTCCCCCATTCCAGGCACCAGTGTGGGAGGACCCAGAACTGCTTGCTAGGGCCACGTGCCTTCCATGGACAGCGGGAAGAATTTCCCCACACCCAGTGGGCCCAGAACTGCTTGCTAGAGCCACATGCATCCTGCAGGCGGTGGAGGAGGAGTCGCCCACTCTGGGCAGGACCAGAACAGCTTGCTAGAGTGGTGCATGACCCACAGGCAGTGACCGAGAATTTCCCCCCCTAAGGTCCCATGCCAGGTTGACCCAGAGCTGATTGCTAGAGCCAAGGGCATCTCATGGGCAGCAGCAGAGGAGTTCCCCACTCCAGGTGGGCCCAGAACTGCTTCCTAGAGCCACGTGTGTCCCACAGATGGTGTTGGAGGAGAACCCTGCTCCAGGCAGGCCAAGAACTGCTTGCTAGAGCAGCACATGCCCCATGGGCAGTAGCAGACGAGTTCCCCACTCCAGGATCCCACACTAGGTGGGCCCACAACTGCTTGCTAGAGCCACGCATCCCATGGGCAGTGGCAGAGGACTCCCCCACTCCGGGCAGGCCCAGTATTGTTTTCTAGAGCTGCACGAATCCCACGGAAGCATTGGAGGAGTTCCCGGCTCCAGGTACCTGCACCAGGCAGGCCCAGAATTGACAGAGCCCTGCACTCTTGGCATCCCCAGCCAGTGGCCCAAGAACTATGAGAGGACGCTCAGTAGAGAAGGAACCACACTAGAATGGCGGTACCCTGAGGCAAAGAGCAGCAGCCACAGCAGCAGGAACAACAAGACTCACACCCCTGAGGCTCTTCCAGATAGACAAGAGCCTCTCTGGGCAACCAGAGGAAGCTGGCATCTTCTGTGGTGGCAGCCACTGACTGAATGGGTCTGGTATGGACTCTGAACAGTGTAAATTCAGCATGGGGCAAAACCAGCAGAAAAACTCCCCCGCCCAAAAATGATCGGGCAGATGAAATTAAAGATCCTATCCATAAACAGATGACTGAGATTTCAGAAACTGAGTTCAGAATTTGGATAGCATATAAGATTAACAGAATGGAAGCAAGGAGGGAATTAGAATTTCAAGAAATTATTCAAAATATGTTCTAAGAATTCAATGATTTCAAAGATAAAATGACCAAAGATTTTGAAACTTTGAGGCAAGAGTTTGAAGTCCTCAAAGATCTGAAAAATACAGTAATATCCCTCAGTAATAGAATGGAGCAGACAGAAGAAAGTATTTCTGACATTGAAGACAAAGCTTTAATGATCCCAAGCACTCAAATATGTAGAGAAATAGAGGGGACAAACGGATCTCTGGCTCAGAGCACTCTGGGGTAATTTGAGGGAAACTAATATTTGCCTTATAGGAATACCTGAAGGCAACGAAGTGGCTTCACAAAACAGAGGTTCTTCTTCATAAAATTATGAAAGAGAACTTTCCAGACATGCCAAGAGATTCTGAAATTCAGATAGCAGACAATTTCAGATCCATAGCATGACTCAACCCGAACAAGACATCTGCCAGGCAGATCATAATCAACTTCACTAAAGTTCATATGAAAGAGAAAATTCTGAAAGCAGCTAGATGTAAGAAAACCATAATCTACAAGGGAGAGAATATTAGAATGACTGCAGATCTCTCTTCTGAAACCTTTCAGGCTAGAAGAGGGTGGTCTTTTAATCTCCTAAAACAAACTAACTTTCAACCCAGGATGCTGTATCCAACTAAACTGAGTTTCATTTATAATGGAGAAATTAAAGTATTTAATGATATTCACATGTTGAAGAAATTTGCCATAACTAAACCATCTCTCTAGAATATCATCAGACCTATCCTCCACAATGACCAGTGCAATCCTCCACCACAAAAGTAAACTCACTCAGAAACTTTTGATCAAATTCCAAAATCCACAGTGGTGAAAGGATTAAAAATGCTCACTGGACTTTAGAAAACTTGACACCCCAAATTTTACCAGGCTTATCAATATTCTCAATGTGAATGGCTTAAATTGTCCTCTAAAGAGGCACAGGTTGGCTGACTGGATACAAAAGCTCAGGTCATATATTTGCTACATGCAAGAATCTCATCTTACTTTAAAAGATAAATATAGACTCAGGGTGAAGAGATGGTCATCTATATTCCAGGCAAATTGAAAGCAGAAAAAAGCAGGCATTGCAATTCTATTCACAGATACAATAGGCTTTAAACCAACAACAGTAAGCAAAGGTAACTTTTTATTTGTTAAGGAAAATACTCAATATGATGAGATTTCAATTATCAATATTGATGCACTCAACCACAAGGCACCTCAATTTATAGAGATACTCTAATAGGCATGAGCAACTTGATTTCTACCTGCTCCATCATGGTCAGAGATTTAAACACCCATTTGGCAGTGTTGAGTAGATCCTACAACAAGAAGCTTAGCAAAGAAATTTTAGATTTAAACTTAAACACTCAGCATTTAGATTTAATGGGTATCTACAGAGCATTTCATCCTAAGAAAATTGAATACACATTTTTCTCATCAGTCCATGGAATATACTCCAAAATTGACCACATCTTAGGTCACAAGTCTAGCCTCAGTAAATTTAAAAGTATAGAAATTATTCCATGCATTTTATCAGACCATCATGGAATAAAAGTTGAACTCAGTAACAACAGGAATCTTCAGACTCATACAAAAACATGGAAGCTAAATAACCTCATGCTGAATGATAGGTGGGTTAGAGATGAGATCAAGAAGGAAATTATTAAATTTTTAGAACAAAACGATAATGAAGACATGAGTTACCAGAACCTCTGGGATACTGCAAAGGCAGCCCTAAGCAGGAAGTTTATACCACTGCAAGCCTTCCTCAAGAGAATGGAAAGAGAGGAAGTTAACAACTTAATGGGACATCTCAAGCAACTGGAAAAGGAAGATAATTCCAATTCCAAACCCAGCAGAAGAAAAGAAATAACCAAAATTAGAGCAGAATTAAATGAAATTGAAAACAAAAGGATTATACAACAGATCTATAAATCAAAAAGTTGGTTTTTTGAAAAGATCAATAAAATAGATAAACCTTTGGCCAACCCAACCAAGAAAAAAAGAGTAAAATCTCTAATTTCATCAATCGGAAATGATAAAGATGAAATAAAAACAGACTGCTAAGAAACTCAAAAAATCCTTAATGAGTATACAAGAAACTTTATTCCCCAAAATATGACAATGTGAAGGAAATCAACCAATACTTGGAAGCATGCCACCTCCCAAGACTTAGCTAGCATGAAGTAGAAATGTTGAACAAGCCTATATCAAGTTCTGAAATTGCATCAACTATACAAAATCTCCCTAAAAAGAAAAGCCCGGTACCAGATGGCTTAACATCAGAATTCTACCAAACTTTTAAAGAGGAACTAGTACCTATATTACTCAACCTTTTCCAAAATATACAAAAAGAAGGAATACTACCCAACACATTCTATGAAGCAAACATCACCTTGATCCCCAAACCAGGAAAAGACCCAACAGGAAAAGAAAATTATAGACCAATATCACTAATGAATATTGATGCAAATATTCAACAAAATCTTAGCAAACAGAATCCAGGAACACATCAAACAAATTATACACCACGACCAAGTGGGTTTTATCCCAGGGTCTCAAGGATGGTTCAATATACATAAATCTGTAAACTTAATTCCTCACATAAATAAATTAAAAAATGAAAACCATATGATCCTCTCAATTGATGCAGAAAAAGCTTTTGATAATATCCAGCATCCCTTCATTATCAGAACACATAAGAAAATTGACGTAGAAAGGACATTTCATAAACTGATAGAGGCCATCTACAGCAAACCCATACACAATATTGTATTGAATGGAGTTAAAATGAAATCATTTCCACTCACATAAGGAACCAGGCATGGTTGCCCATTGTCTCCATTGCTCTTTAACATTGTAATGGAAGTTTTAGCCATCACAATTAGGGAAGAAAAGGCGATGAGGGGTATCCATATAGGGTCAGAAGAGAATAAACTTTCATTCTTCGCAGATGACATGATTGTATATCTGGAAAACACCAGGGATTCTACTATAAAACTCTTAGAAGTGATCAGTGAATACAGCAGTGTCTCAGGTTACAAAATGAACACTCATAAATTGGTAGCCTTTATATATACCAATAGCAGCCAAGCTGAAAAAACAGTCAAGGACTCTATTCCATTCAAAGTAGTGCCAAAGAAGATGAAATATTTGGGAGTTTACCTAACAAAGGACGTGAAAGATCTCTATAAAGAGAACTATGAAACTCTAAGAAAAGAAATAGCTGAAAATGTTAACAAATGGAAAAACATACCATGCTCATGGCT
>CAUYQV010129625.1:0-10043 GCA_963574575.1 Galagoides demidoff
TTTTTTTTTTTTTTTTTGAGACGGAGCCTCAAGCTATTCCCCTGGGTAGAGTGCCATGGCATCACAGCTCATAGCAACCTCCAACTCCTGGGCTCAAGTGAGTCTCCTGCCTCCACCTCCCAAGTAGCTGGGACCACAGGCGCCTGCTACAACTCCTGGCCATTTTTTGGTTGCAGCCGTCATTTTGTTTGGCAGGCTCGGGCTGGGGATTCGAACCCGCCACCTTAGGTGTTTGTGGCTGGCGCCTTAGCTGATTGAGACACAGGTGCCGAGCCAAATTTTTCTATTTTTATAGAGATGGTGATCTTGATTTACCCAGGTTGGTCTTGAATTTCTGAACTCAAGGGATGCTCCTGCCTTGGCCTTCCAGAGTCTGTAGCTACAAGAGTTCCTGGTTATTTCTCTCTCCCTTACAGGCGTGAGCCAATGTACCTGGCCTCTATGTCATTTTATTAATCCACAAAAATACTCAATGAGATAGGGATGATTTTAGAGGTAATGATGATTTTTAGATGATTTTTGACTTACCCCCAAATACACGTTTGTAAGTGGCAAAAGCAGCTCTTTTCTATTCCAAACCCTCATTCTGCTCCTGCAACTAAGATAGGTGGGATTTCTTTCCTGGATGATTTGAAAGCAGAGACTAGACAGGAACCAGTCTATTTAAAACAGTTTTTATTGCTCAGAGACAAAGATCCTGATTTTGATATGCCCAGGGCCTGGAGTCAGAGCCATCATCTTTCCCAGCTGTCTCCTCCCACTGTACTCATTTATCACCTTAGTTAAATCCAGGGAAAGGGAACAATGAACAGCTTGTTCTACTGGGGTAGAGCTTGGCAGGAACTCCTGGAATTGCTGTTACCACCTTTTCTATTCCTCAGTAATTCGTAAATGTCTATGTTTCCATGGCACTGCTAGGAGGCTGCAGGAGGGAGAAATAACCAGGAACTCTTGTAACTACAGACAAAAATTAGTGCTAGAGGGCTTTTCTGGGAAGATTAAGAAGGCTTGAAAGCTTTTGACAATAAACTCTCCAAAATTATTTTCAAAGACAGTTGGCAAACTTCCTTTTCTGGGCCAAATGAAGCTCCTTACATGTTTCTGTACAGCCAGTGATCTAAGAATTTCTTTAAATAGTTGGGAAAAATATAGACAAATAATTGTTCACAATATGTGAAAATTGTGTGATATTCGAATGCCAGTGTCCACAAACCAAGTTTTTTGAAACACAGCCATGCTCCTTCATTTTCATATTGTCTCTGGTTGCTTTTGTGCTGCAAGGGCAGAGTTATGTAGTTGGGACATCAGCCTTGTGACCTAAAAGGCCTCAAGTCACCACTATCTGGCAATTAACAGAAAAACCATTTCCTATTCTAGATAAAAGCCACCACCTGGGCAGTGGTACAGGAGGGGCTCTCCACTCAGGAGGTAAGTATGTTTTTAAGTCTCTTGTTTTCTGCACAACACCTATACCACCCTCAAATGTGCCTGGGGTCCCGTAGTCCTGCTGGGTCTGGTTGATGGTCAAGAGGTGTGGGATCTCAGATCCACTGTGGTTGGGCAGTCTTGGTCTTCCCCTCCCACCTTCAAGAATCAAGACTATTCCTTTGAGTTGCCAGAGTGGGAGTTGTGCTTGGATGCCTCAGGAAGGAGACTGGAGGGTTTTCCACTGGAGAAACTGACTAAGAGACAAGATCTGAAGACAGATACTGACAGCTGGGTCCATTTCCTACCAGATCTTCTAGGTCTTAAGAGAAGCTGATGGTGGACCAAGCCTGCCCACACCCAGAGCCTTCCAGTCAGCTTGCTAGAGCCCCACAGGGCATATGAATGGAAAGCCATGCTGTTTGAGGAAAGCTCCTATCTATGTATAGGATTTGGGGAATGATCAAGGAAGAGACAGCACGACACACAGCAGAATTGTACAACAAGCTTTACTGGGCTGAGTTGGGACAGGAGTGCAAGAAAGGGTCTTCTCTTGGTAGGAGACCTCATAGAGACAGCTGGGGCACTGGTCAGTCCCCACAAGGGGAGAAGGGCAAGAAAACTCTCTAGGAGAGAAGAATTGGAGGGGAAGCTTATGTGTCCAGCAGCCCGGTGGGGAGTCTCTGTGTCAGAGAACACAGGAGCATAGCAGCAATTGGGGATCTTTGATAGCCCCACAGTTTGTCTTACCTGTGGCTAGAAGATGTTGGATGTCTTTTTGCAGAATGTGAAAGCTAGCAGGCTTAACATGGCTGAAAATATGCTTATCTGGTCTTATTAAAGCAAATGGTTGTGTAAGAATTTGAGCTTAGCACTGGCTGGTGGGCTGTGAGCTAAGCCTGATTTGAAGAAAACAACACAGGGTCCATCTTTGGGCACTTTATATAACAGCAGGCCACAACAAGAGGAAAGCCAGGAAACCATGGAGAAGAAAAAAAAAAATAACAAAACCACCACAGTTAATGTCTTCTGAGGTATAAGAAGAAATTGCAGAAGGCACGATGAAAAGAACATTCAGAACACAAAAGAAACCTCTTGGGGGCTTGACGCCTGTAGCTCAGTGAGTAGGACACCAGCTACATACACTGAGGCTGGTGAGTTCGAGCCCCGCCCAGGCCCACTAAACAACAATGACAACTGCAACCAAAAAATAGCCAGGTGTTGTGGCGGGCGCCTGTAGTTCCAGGTATTTGGAAGGCTGAGGCAAGAGAATTGCTTAAGCCCAAGAGTTTGAGGTTGCTCTGAGCTGCAATGCCATGGCACTCTACCAAGGGCAGCATAGTGAGACTCTGTCTCAAAAAAGAAAAAAAAAAGTCTTGGGTCTTGGGTAAGGAAAATATAGGAACAGGCTAGTCTCAGTGTCTCACAACTGTGGTAGGTTCACACCTACCACTCTGGGAGGCTGAGGTGGGAGGATCTCTTGAGCTCAGCAGTTAGAGACCAGCCTGAGCAAGAACAAGACCCCAACTCTACAAAAAAATGGAAAAATTAGCTGAGCATGGTGGTGCACACCTGTAGTCCCAGTTACTCAAGAGACTATGACACTCTCGCACTCTAACAGGGGCAAGAAAGTGAGACTGTAGCTAAAAAAAAAAATTCAGAGACTATTATAATAACTGACGTGAAAGCAGGATTCATGTTCAATTGGGCAAAATTATCTGTTGTCTATGAGGTTTCTGTTTACTTTTTCTTTAAAAAGAAAGTACAGTGAAATGAAACTTATGTAGGTTGGAGCATTTAGCAAATGGTCAAAGAGCCCTGAGGACCTCAGTATGTGAAGGATGTTTCTAGTGTTGATAGTCAGTAAAAAATTAGTTAAATCCTTACACACAGGAAGACATTATACATGTTAGAAATATTTCCAGGCCAGATAATTAAAAGTGTTATATCTCAAAACATTAGCAAGAAGCCAATGAGTGTGAATTGAAGGAAAGCTATTCTACAACAGTAAAATATTAGAAAACTAAAATCCTAACATAAATGGTTGTCTTTTATATATACATTATCATATTAAACTCCAATAGTTCATTTATAGATGGGCTTTTCAGAATCTGAAGCTCCTTTTCTCAATGAAACAGTGTCCTAGACATTAATTATGCTCTCACAAAAGCTTGGATGAGATGCTCTGTACAAGTAGTGAAAAATAGTAGAAAACATTACTGTAATTCTAGCATCTAAGTACAAAAGAGAAACAATAAAATTGGGTTAGAAGCACTTTCACTCATGTTGGATGCTTGTATTTGAAGAGTAGAGGACTACTGAAGAAAGAGATTAAATCTGTGGAGTTTCTGAATGAGTTATCTGGGCTTTCAAATGATTAAGACGCTGATAGCAGCAGTGTAATTTCACTTCAATACTTATAGTATTGAAATCCTCATGGCCCTGACAAAAGTAGTGCCATTTTGGGAGACATCTGGTGGGAAAAAGCAGGCCAGAGACAAAACTGAATGATCACATCAACCCCCCTGCCTACCCCTTGGAATGCTTCAAGGCTGGTGTTCCTGGGAAACAACAACAGTATCTTTTCTTCTGGTCCTGGCTTGTGGCCAAGTAACTCCTAGATTTGTTCTGAATGCAAAAGTAGTCTTTCTACCTAAGGGATGACATCCTCTGGGAACCTCCTCCCACTGTTCAACCCTATTGATAAGGGATAATGAAAGCCTGTTGAAACTATAAGAGCTGAGCTGACTCTTGGTCAGACTCCATTCTACTCTTCTGCCTTTTCCTAAAGTCTTCCCAAATCCTGGACTGGCCTCTTCTCCTTCTTATAGACCCTTCCTCCAGACTCTACCCCTGGTCCCCTCAATGTTCTTCTCTTTTCTTGGTACAGCTATTTCTCTGGATTATTGTTGATCAAATAGGCCTGATTATTTTCTTTTTTTAATTCACAGATGGAATGAAGGGGGTGAGCAGATAAAGGATAGTTTCCTAAGTCAGTAAGTGAAGAAAGAGGGATCATGGATTTCCTGAGGGATACGGAAGAAGGTAGTAAGGAATAGATGTCAGACATGACATAGCCTTCAGCCTTAAGTCTTAGTTGCTGGTCAGCCTTTAGGGGTGGTGTGTGTGTGTGTGTGTGTGGTGGGGGTAGATAGGAGGGAGAGAGAACAGGTGTCAACTGGCCACTACACTTACAGAATGTATTATAAATAATGCTCTTGTGGCTGGCACATGTAGCTCTGTGGCTAGGGCGCCAGAGGCTGGTGGGTTTGATCCCAGCCCGGACTTGCTAAACAACAATGACAACTACAACAAAAATAGCCAGAAGTTGTGGCAGGCACCTGTGGTCCTGGCTACTTGGGAGGCTAAGGCAGGAGAATTGCTTAAGCCCAGGAGTTTGAGGTTGCTGTGAGCTGTGATGCCAAGGCACTCTACCCAGGGGGACATAGTGAGACTCTTTAAAAAAAAAAAATAATGCTCTTGTAACTTGAGGGCTACCACATTGCATATATTTCTATTCCATTTTCCCCCACTTGCCTTCCCAGTTTTGGATAACTGTGCACTTCTGCTATGGAAGCAAAAATTAACCATGGTGTCCTTTCCTGAGAAATTAAGAAAAATGTAACTTAAGGGAATTATAAAAGGTTCCAAATAAAACAATGATCAGATACAGTTCAGAATGTGTTTGTGAAGTGTGAATTAGCTCAAGTTGGTAAACAGGGAAGGATATTAGTATAATTTCAAGTCTTGTTTCACACACAAGTTTTCTCAGCATGTTAATGTTTTGTGCCACTTAGCAACAGAACCTGAAAGCAAAACACACCAACAAAGTGGAATTCACCAAGCTGCAGGGCAATCCAGTACTGTACACATCCACCTTTTGTCTTGTTTGCTCAGGTGGTCATATGCTTTATTTTGGAAAGGCTTATTGGCACAGTTGCCCTCATCTTTCTATACTTGCCAATGTTTAATTCAATAGTGTCAACTTTTCCACATAGCCCTTCCATCAAGCCACCTTCTCTCTCTCTCTCTCTTTTTTTTTTTTTTTTTTTGTAGTTTTTGGCCATGGCTGGGTTTGAATCCACCACCTCTAGCATATGGGTCCAGCACCCTCTTTTGAGCCACAGGCGCTGTCCCAAGCCACCTTCTAAGTTTTTAAGGCAAGTGTATATAGTGTGGCATTCTTTTATTAGAAATTCAGTCTTTTTTTTTTGCAGTTTTTGGCCAAGGCAGGTTTGAACCCTCCACCTCCAGTATATGAGGCCGGCACCCTACTCCTTTGAGCCACAGGCACCACCTGGAATTCAGTCTTTTTAACTGGGCATCTTTAATAGGATTATTACTGGTTTTTCTTGAAGTTCTGGTTACAAACGTACATAGCTTTGAGGAGTCTGTCCCAATCCTGTTAGGTTTGGTCTTATTTTGAGTGCTGGGGCAGGGGGCTTCCAAACAGAAATACACAACAAAAATTGGTCTACTAACTGTTCATAGGGGCTTGGGCAAGGTGGCTCACTCCTGTAATCCCAGCACTCTGAGAGGCTGAGGCGGGTGGATTGCCCTGAGTTCACAGGTTGGAGACCAGCCTGAACCAGAGCTAGACCTGATCTCTAAAAATAGCTAGGTGTTGTTTTGGGTACTTGTAGTCCCAGCTACTAGTGAGACTGAAGCAAGAGAATCGCTTGAACCCAAGAGTTTGAGGTTGCTGTGAGCTATGATGTCACAGCACTCTACCGAGGGTGACAAAGTGAGACTCGGTCTCAAAAAAAAAAAAAAATTGCTCACAGGAAAAAAGACCTACAAGTTCCCTTTCCTCAAAGGAAATTCCAGAGGCAAAAAAAGAAAGAAAAACACTTTCCTTTAATTCTCAAGAATGGGAAAATAAGGCAGAGATTCTGTAAATTGAGACAATTTTGGTTCTTTCAGTGATTCTCAGCATGTTTGCTGTAGACATGCCTTGAGTTCATGAGACGTTTGAAAGGTTGTATGGTGGGTATAAATTCCAAATCACATGACAATGTCATTAAAAAGCAATTTAGAAAAAAAGGTTACTAAAGTGTATTTATTTTTTAAAAGTATACATTTTCGTGCCTTTTTTCACTCAGATGAAAATACTGCAAGATATCATAATAAGAGAGGGTAGGTAGGTGATGCCCATCCACATTTTGGGAGGATTGAATAGGTTTATGTCAAGTTTCCCCACACATTTTTCTACCACCTTTTGGAATTTACTCCTGTTCTTCCTCTTCCTACATTGCTTACTGTATAGAGAAGGAGGTTCTATAATGGGAGAAGGTACTATCACAATCTCAATGTTTATTAATGGTAAAAATGATAAATTTATCCCTTATTAGTACCCCCCCCCCCCACACACACACACGGTGGTGGATGCTTTGTATCATTCTAGCTGGGCGCGGTGGCTCATGCCTATAATTCTAGTACTCTGGGAAGCAAAGGCAGGTAGATCCCTTGAGTTTAGGAGTTCAAGACCAACCTTAACCACAGAGACTCTGTCTCTAAAAATAGCCAGTTGTGGCAGGTGCCTGTAGCCCTAGCTACTGGGGAGGCTGGAGGATTGCTTGAACCCCAGAGTTTGAGGTTGCTGTGAACTATGACCCACACACTAGTCTGGGCAAGAAGAGTGAGGCTGTCTTAAAAAAAAAAGTTAACCTCATTCATTCCTATTAAGTAGGTACTATTTTCATCTCTCCTGTAGAAACAAGGTATTTGAGGGTCAGAAAGGTTAAGTGGCAGTCGGCTCTCAATCTGTTATCCTGTCTCTAGAAAACAAACCCAGAGGCTTTAAATTTTATTTTTTAAAGGGCCTATTTTTAGCAGAAGGAATCTGCACTAACCAGCACAGAATAAATATTTATCAGGACGGTATTTAAATATTTATCACTTCCTCTGCTGTTCTCCTAACTTTTCACCTCTGTGGCTTTTGCTCCAGCTTTATCTGGAACATTCTTCTTATTAGATTGTAAAGCATTTCCACAGCTCCAATTCTTATCTCTCCTTTGAATACCCCCTCCTTTGCGGAAGTCTTCCCGTCCAGCTCTTCACCTGCATTTCTCTCTTATGATAGGATCTTAAACATATGTCAGGACCAAGTACCCTTGCTAGAGTGTCCCATTCTGGAAAAGGCAAGAATCTTGTCTGAATCTTCATTTCCTCTATACCTAACCTAGAGCTGGGATTAGTAAGTGCATGTTTAGGAATGAAAGCGATGAAAGCCGAGAATTCCAGAGTGCAGTTTTCCAGTTCAACAACCTAGAACTTCTGCAAGGTCGTTTTCAAAATGGACTCGGGAGGGGGCGGGGTCGGTCTGAATCCTGCCGCTGGGCTGCTCTGGGCCAGCAGGTGCGAGGGGTCTCGTCCCCCGGGCCCTCATTCCCACCCGTTTGGTCTTCCCGGCCAGCTAGGGGCACAGGAAAGGGCCCAGAGCCAAAGAGGCCGAGACTGGAGTTGCGTTTAGGGACAAAAGCCTTCACGCTGTGAGTCACAAGCGCCGCCAAACTCGGTATTGACCCCCGCTGGCCGCTGTAGCCGCGGACACACAAAGGCCGGAAGTGCAGCCCGCGACCCCGCCGAGGCGACCTCTCTAGGATTCCGGAGGTTCCCCATCTCTGTGGTACTCTAGACACTGATTCTCAGGGCGTGAACCCAATTCCAGGGACACCAAAATGAACCAAAAGAAAAGAAAAATAAATAGAATCCAGAGGCGTACGTGAAGCCACATACGTGAGGCCACGTGAGGCCTCAGCTTCAGCTAAGGGGTTCGAGTATGACCTATTATCAAGATAGCTTCCCCCTCTCCCCCCAGATGATCAGGTCACTGAGGCCTGGAGAAAGTTCTCCGTTGCTCATGGTCTCAACAGTGAACCTAGTCAGAACCCAGGCCTCGTGCAAACATAATCTGTACTCTTTTTACTACCCAAGCTGCCTCTCAAAGGAATGAACACTAATAAATTAAAGCTATGCTTTCAAAATGGCAGGAATGGTGGTAGTTGGAAGCAGGCAAAATGGAGTGAGCAAGACTTCAGAGAAGACCACTTCCCACCTCTTAGGATAAGGCTGAGTATTCCTTATGTGAAATGCTTGAGACTAGTGGTAGTTTGGATCATAATTTTTCTGGAGTTCTCTAATTTTTCTCTTTTTGGAGTTCTGCAGGAAAACGGCAAATTAAAACTGATAGTTATATCAAAATTATAGAGGAAGGAACTTTTAATTGCCTGCAAGAACTCAGGTGCCTCCAGGCATAAAATGCTGAGTTCTGGGGAACAGTTCTTTTCAAACTCTTTATACCTTTTTTTTTTTTTTCTTCAGCTCTGTATCAGCTACATAGTTATAGTTGCAGATGTTAGATCAAAGGAAAGTTTTTAATTAGCAGGAAAAGAAAATCACAAAGAGTACAAAAATTTAATGATTATATTTCTCAAGAAACCAGGGTGGTGGTGTTTGTTCCATAGTCTCTTCTTTCTTTTCAAGATTATTTTAGCTCAGTGTAAAGTTTGTTCTTATCTTTGGAGGAGGAGCTCTTCTGCAGCTGTCTGCTGCTTTCTCAGGATCATTAAAAAGTATAAGAGTTATTTCTCCTTACTCAGGAGTATTTGTATTGCTGGTTGGCATCCCTAATCCAGAAACAGAGATCTGAAATGCTCCAATGAACATTTCCTTTAAGCTCCGTGTTGATGGTTAAAAAGTTTTGGTTTCGTGACACTTTGGATTTTGGAAGTTTGGGTTAAGGATACTCAACTCATACTATTAAAAGAAAAAAAATCAAATAAGAGGTGTTGGCGAAAATAAGGTGAAAGTGGAACTCTAATGCATGCTGGTGAGAGCACAAAATGGTCCAGCCCCTGTGGAAAACTTAAAAATAACGTTATTGGGAGGCACCTATGGCTCAGTGAGTAGGGCGCCGGCCCCATATACCGAGGGTGGTGGGTTCAAACCCAGCCCCGGCTAAACTACAACAAAAAATAGCTGGGCGTTGTGGCGGGCACCTGTAGTCCCAGCTACTTGGGAGGCTGAGACAGTAGAATCGCCTAAGCCCAGGAGTTGGAGGTTGCTGGAGTGACTCCACTGCACTCTAACAAGGGCAAAAAAGTGAGACTCTGTCTCTACAAAAACAAACAAATAAAAAAAAATGTTATTGCATGATCAGGCAATTCTACTTCTGGGTATATAGCCTAAAGAATTGAAAGAGGGGACTTGAAGAGAGATTTATTTGTACACCCATGTTTGTAGCATCAGTACTCACAATTGCCAAAAGATGGAAGCAACTCGAAGTCCACATTCGGATAAACAAATGGTGGCATATATATTTGGCCTTAAAAAGAAAGGAAATTCTGACACATACTACAAGATGGATGAACTTTGAGGTCATTATCTAACTGAAATAAGCCAGTCACAAGACAAACACTATGATTCCACTTGTATATGTACCTAGAGTAGTCATATTCAGAGACAGAAAGTAGAATGATGATTACAGGGAAATGGGAATTGAGGAGTTATTGTCTAATGAGTGCAGAGCTTTAGTTTTGTAAGAAGAGTTATGGAGATAGACCGTGATGCTGGTTGCACAGTATGAGTGTGCTTAATGCTACTAAACTGTACACTTA
>CAUYQV010129628.1:0-10417 GCA_963574575.1 Galagoides demidoff
ATCTTCTCCAATTCCAAAGGCTGTCTGTTTGCTTTAGTTGTAGTGCCTGTAGCTGTGCAGAGCTTTTTAGCTTGATCACATCACAATAACTTAATTTTGGTGTTGCTTCAATTGTCCGGGGGGGGGGGGGGGGTTTCCTCATAATATATTTACCCAGCCAATATCTTCAAGTATTTTCCCAGCACTCTCCTAGTATTTTTATAGCTTCATGTCTTAAGTTTATATCTTTTATCTAGGGCGGCACTTCTGGCTCAGTGAGTATGGTGCTGGCCCCAAATATCAAGGGTGGTGGGTTCAAACCCGGCCCCAACCAAACTGCAACAAAAAAATAGCCCTGCGTCGTGGCGGGCGCTTGTAGTCCCAGCTATTTGGGAGGCTGACGCAAGAGAATCTCCTATGCCCAGGAGTTGGAAGTTGCTATGAGCTGTGTGACACCACGGCACTCTACCAAGGGTGATAAAGTGAGACTCTGTCTCTAAAAAAAAAAAAAAACAAAACTTTTATCTAGTGAGAATCAGTTTTTATTAGTGGTGAGAGGTATGGGCCCAGTTCCAGTCTTCTGCAGGTCACTAGCCAGTTCTCCTAGCACTGTTTGTTAAATAGGGATTCTTTTCCCCAATACATATTTTTATTAGGCTTATCAAAGATCAAATGTTGATATATAGCTGGGTTCATCTCTAGATTCTCTATTCTACTCCAAATACCTACATCTTCATTTTAGTGCCAGTACCAGGCTGTTTTGATCACTATATTTTGTAGTATAACCAGAAGTCCAGCAGCCTGATGCCTTCAGATTTGTTTTTATTTCTAAGTGTTTTGATGGCTATTTGTTTTGTTTTTCTGATTCCATATACAATGAAGTAATATTTTTACAAGTTCTTTAAAGTATGACATTGGTGCTTTGATGGAGATTGCTTTAAATCTGTAGGTTGCCTTGGGTAGTAAGAACATTTTAACAATGTTGATTCTTCCCAACAATGAGATGGCATGATATTATAATTGTTTACATCTATTTGTTTTCTCAGGGTTTCATAGTTTCTTTATAGAGATCTGTCATATTTCTTTGTTAGATACATTGCCAGGTATTTCATCTTCTTTGGCACTACTATAAAAGTAATAGAGTCTTTGCTTGACCTTTCTTAGTATATATAAAACCTACTGATGTGTAAGTGTTGATTTTGTATCCCAAGACCCTGCTATATTCCCTAAGACACTGCTAGATTTCTTAGAAGAGATCTAAGAGCTTTGCATTTGAATACCTGGTGTTTTCCTGGCATAAGATCATGCCATCCATCAAAAACAAGATTTCAACCTCTTTTGTCCCTATTTGAATACACTTTATCTCCTTCTCTTGCCTGATTGCAATAGCTAGGACTTCCAGTGCTATGTTGAATAGCAATGGTGACAATGGACACCCTTGTCTACTTCCAGTTCTGAGTGGAAATGTTTTCAATTTTACTCCATTCTATATGATATTGGTGGTGGGTTTGCTGTAGATGTCCTTTATCAGTTTAAGAAATGTCCCATCTAAGCCTATTTTCCCAAGTGTTCTAATCATGAAAGGATTCTGGATATTATCAAAAGCCTTTCTATGAGGGAACTTTGTAGCATTAGAAACCTTCATCAACTCGATCTTGTCTGATCTCGGAATCTAAGCAGGGTCAGGCCTGGTTAGTTCTTGGAGGGGAGAAACCTTCATCAAGACAGAAAGAGAGCAAGTCAGCAACTTAAATGGCTGTTTTAAGCAACTGGAAAGGGAAAATGAATCCAATTCCAAACCCAGTAGAAGAAAATAAATAACTAAAATTAGAGCAGAATTAAATGAAATTGAAAACAAAAGAATGATTCAGAGAATCAATGAAACAAAACATTAGTTCTTTGAAAAGCTTAATAAAATTGATAAACCTTTGGCTAGATTAATCAGAAAAAGAAAAGTAAAACCCCAAATAACTATAATCGGAAACAATAAAAGGGAAATAATGGATACTACAGAAACTTTAGAAAATCCTCAAAGATTACTACAAAATCTTTATTCTTAGAAATATAAAAACGTAAGTACACTACTGGAAGCTGGAAGTACACCACCTTCCTAGACCCAACTAGAAATAATTATATATTTTTAATAGACCTATATCAAGCACTAAAATTGCATCAACTATGCAAAATCTCCCCAAAAAGAAAAGCTGGGTACCAAGTGGTTTCACATCACAATTCTACCAAACCTTCAACCAGGAACTAGTACCTATATTTCATTACATTTTCCAAACCACAGAAAAGGAAGGAATCCTCTCAACACATTCTATGAAGCAAATATCACCTTGATCCCCCAAAGAGGAAAGGACCTAACAAAGAAAGAAAATTATAGACCAATATTATTAATAAATGTTGATGCAAAAATATTCAATAAGTCAAGGCAAACATAATTAGATAATACATCAAAAAAGTTATATACCATGATCTAGTTGGTTTTATCCCAGGGTTGCAAGGTTGGTTCAACATATGTAAATCTATGAATATAATACACCACATAAATAAAATCAAAAACAAAAAATCATATGATGCTATCAATTGATGCAGAAAAGGATTTTGATAATATCCTTTTACTTCTGCCCAATATTTTTACCCCTATGGATCATTTCAGGTTTTTAAGTTTGCTGTTCAATATTTCTACAGAATTTGGAGTTCAGGCATTGTATTCTTCAATTCCATAATTTGCTTGAATTACTATTTTTTTTCTCTTGTTTAACTTCTAATTTTGTTAATGTATTGCTTTCCTAATTTCATCTACTTCTTTATGTTTATTGTCATGTAGCTCACTGAGCTTCTTTAAGATGACTATTTTGAATGCTTTATATGACATTTCACAAATCTCTATTTCTTTAGTGATGGTACTGGTGTTTTGTTATCTTTTTTCCAAGTTTTCCATTATTCTTGATCATCATGGCCTTGCATTGTTGTCTACACACTTTAAAAAGTGGATTGGTTAGGCTAGGCATGTGGCTCACACCTATAATCTTATCACTCTGGGAGGCTCAGGTGGGTGGATGGCCTGAGCTCAGGGGTTCAAGACCACCCTGAACAAAAGCAAGACCCCATTTCCAAAAATAGCCATGTGTTGTGGTTGCATGTGTAGTCCCAGCTACTCAGGAAACTAAGGCAAGAGAGGCAAGAGAATTGCTTGAGCCAGAGTTTGAGGTTGCTATGAGCTATGATGAAACAGCATTCTACCCAGGGTGACAATGTAAGACTCTGTCTAAAAAGAAAAAATTAGGCTAAAAATTTTCCAGTATGAACATATGAAACAATCACAAAAGCATATTTAGGAGAGAAAACCGAGGATGTGGCCAGGTAATCATTTGATAAGGAGATTAATATGGATAGAAAGAAGTCAGGTACAGCCAAGACTGTGGAAGAATGACCCCGAAGGCATTTCAAAGATAATTAGGGTTGTTAAGTCCATGACAGGTCTAGAGAACTAGGGACTTTGAAACAGAATAGTTTTGTGGGAGGGGCCCAGGTTACCCATTTATATCAAGTCTCACTACCTAGAGCTCCCCAGTCTCTACCCCTCACATACTGGCACAACATTCTTTGACACTCCAGCTACCACTCAAGCAAATCAAAGTGTGCTCAGACTGCCTCTCTACAGTGATCCTTGGTAATGTGATATGATGTTAATTCTTTAGGTATTCAGTGTTTAAGGGCCTAAATAGACTCATGTCCTCAGGGAGGAGTCTATACTAGACTCAGTGCTCAGCAGAACTGCGGTGTTAGAGACTTCACAGAGAGCTTCCACTAGGTCAATGCCTAGCGGAACTGCAGGAGCAAACCTCCAATGCCCCAGCAATGTAGAGATAGAAGCATGCAGCACCAGTCCGGAAGAGGCACAGGCATTTGATTTTTCTGTGCGAGAGCTAAATAAAACATAGGCTACACTCAACAAAGCCATTGGGGCAAGTTCAGCCAAGGTCATGGAGTCCTACACCTCCTCAAGTGTATGTAGAAGGCATGGAATCCAAGTTTGACTTGCTGGATTTTCTATTTAGTTGGAAAGTGTTACCCCATTTTTCATTTTTCTTATTTCCCTTTTGGATTGCAAATGTCTATCCTAAACCTATTCTACCATTGTATTTTGGAAGCACAGAATTTATTCGATGTTACAGGCTTATAGCTAAAGTAAAATTTGTTGTTGGAATGAGTTAATAATCTGGAGGCTATTGGCATAGAATGAATGTATTTTTATGTGAGAAAAATGTGAATGTTGGGGGGTGAGTTAGAGTGCCATGCTCTGATTATATCCACAAAGTTTATGTGTTGGGAAGTGGGGCCTATTGGAAGTGTTTATGTTCCAAGGACTCCATTCTCATGAATAGATTAATGCCATTATAAAAAGGGTTCTGGAAGTGATATCACCACTCTTCCATATTCTACCATGTGAGAATACAGCAAGAAGTCCCTCACTGCACTAATGCCTTGATCTTGGACTTCTCAGTTTTCAAAACTGTGAGAAGTATATTTCTGTTCTGCATAAATTAGGTAGTCATGAATATTCTGTCCTAGCAGTGCAAAATGTACTACTGCACTAACCAAAGCCTGTATTAAAATAGTAAATATTTAAATGGTCTTATGTATAAAAGAAAAAATTTTATTGTTCTCAGAAGAGCAAAGGAAAAATAACATCCTATGACAACATAGTGGCTATATTTAAGATTATCATTTAAGAAGCACTTGTCAATCTTATGAGTTTAATAACTAAAATGATCCTAAAATATTTAATTGAAGTTAATATTAAAATTCTTTGTTTTTGTTATTTCCTTTTTATCTCATAAAAGATTATATTTTTCAAATATTAAGGAAAATAAACATAGTTTCAAATAACTGTCTTTTCTTTCTCTTTATACCATAAAATTTAAATAGAGTGAAAACACTAATTCATTGAGATAGAGCTCAAAAATATACAAATTATATACAACTTTGTTGATAATTATAATAACTAGCAGAAATGTTTCTCTAACAAACACCAACAGACTCAAATAATATAATAGTTCCAAAAGTTTAAGCATCAAAATTTCTACCTTGTACATTAAATGTATTCACACACATGTACACATATATAAAATAACTATTTCCTTTGTCAAAACCCCTTGAGAAATGAATGAGAGTGATTTTTGGTTGTAAAATATATTATTGATTATATTATTATAATTATATTATATTATAAGTATATTCTTATATACTTATAGTATATAGTATACTATATAGTAATTATATTACATTATTAAGTATATTATTGATAATTTGTGCCTAGACACTTGTCTGATGGGTATAAAGTCATAATATATTTAATTTCAAATTCAAAACCTGATTACTATTGTTCTGAAGTTTAATGACCTTTGAAAAAGGAAACATTTTGCACATAAATTGCGTTATTATTACTTATTGGAGTGTTTCTTTTAACTCATTTCAATATGTCCCAACAATGCACAATTGCGTTACCTAGGGCTGAACACAGATCCCATTTCCTAGGCCTAAACAGGCTCATAAACCCACTAGATCAAATGTCCCATCAAAGCTACCACTCCCAAGGAGTGGCACACTGTAAATGAGGCCACATTCTTACACAATCGCAATTTGAAAATTAACTTCTGCCAGCAGATCTCTGGCACCATTGGTTGTGACAGAGTTTAGGTATATATTCCATCTTTCCAAACTCTCAGACTGTGGAGTAGGAAAAGCTGCATATAACCGCCTAGACAGAGAGCTGAAATGGGATAACCCTCTGCTGCCTTGGAGGCTTTTCTCTTTTCTCTGTTGTCTCTAAAATCTGTCTTGTTATTTACTCATGATGGCTCATGAATTAATTCATCAAGTTTTCAAGACCAAGGACCTAACAGAGAGATTCCATTCCGGCAACATTACCATAGGGATATGGGCCATTAGTCTTTAACAAATGGGGCTTACAGTACAAATTGTTTTTACATAGTCAAAAATAAATGCAGGTATAAATGAAGTAAACTTCTCTGATACTTAATATTTGCTAAAAGATGATTATTCTCTTTAAAGAGAAGTATAGTCTATAATAGGCTTCAGTTCATAAAGAGCTGCAAAATGCCCTAGAGACCTTAGCAATACATCTCAATAAAATACAGAAAACTCCACAGGTGAATTAGTCATATCCACGTAATAGTAATTCATTAATAATTGTGTCTGGACGTCCATAATACTGGCATTTTATGCAACCATACAAATTTATACAATAGTGTCAGAATAAGAAAGCCAAATTATACAGGTAGACAACTTACTACAATGATAATAAGCAATCAGGCATTTAGGTTGTTGTTAAGTAAATGTTACGCAAATATGCTTGAATCAGGAATTAAAAGCCAAGCAAACATGCAAAATTTTCACATAACTGCTAACATAAATGTTAATCTAACACAACTATACTTTTGTTGTTTATTTTACTTGTCAGACACTCTGTGACCTATGTTGAATAAAAATCACTAATGTGCTAGCATTTTACAAAGAATGAATCTATATATTTTAGTTACCATTTTTAAACTGAAAGTCAAGTTAAATATAGCCAAATAAACCACATATTAAAATTATGTTTATCTTCTAAATTTTATTTCTACAGCCCTGTTATAAGTGACATGTAGTAAATTGCATAATATAAAATCTATGATTTCATGTTTTCACATCTTTGGACATCCTCCTCATCATCACGATGGTAAAGAACACATCCAAAATCTTCTAAATCTTTTACACCCTTTTGAATCCATCCGTCCTGCTTGTCTTTGTATTCCCAACCTCCACATTACTTAAGAAATCACCAACCTGTTTAATGTCACTATGAATTAATTTTCCTTATATATAATTTCAAGTAAATAGAATCATACAGGATGTACTTTCTTTTCTCTGTTATATCCCACTATGCAATTTCCCATTCTGCCTAATTATTGTGAGATACAAGCATATTGTTACATGAATCAATAGTTTATTCCTTTTAGTTGCTGAATAATACTTCCTTGTATACATTATTCAAGATTTACATATCCATTCACCTATTGATAGATATTGGAGCTATTTGCAGATTTACAAACAAAAATGGCATAAACACCTATAAGATCATTGTATGGCCATGCAATTTATTTCCTACAGGTAAATACCTAAGACTGAAGAAGTTTGTTTTTTGGTTTCAAGTATTTGAGAATTTTTCAGATAGATTTATATTGAATTCCACTGTGATCAAAGAACATACTTTTATAACTAGATTTGTTTTTACATTTAATAGGCCTTATTTTATTGCCCATAATACAGTTTTTTTTTTGTGAAATATTCCAAGAGCATTTGCAAATAAGGTGTGAATAGATCTGGTGCTGGTGTTGGAGACAGGGTTTTTATAGATGTCGATAAATACCATTTTTAGGATTGAGCCCTGTAGCTCTTGCATATAACCCAAGAAGTTTGAGAAGCTGAGGTGGGAAGATCACTTGAGCCCAAGAGTTTGAAGATGCAGGGAACTGATTGTGCCACTGCACTCCAGACTGAGTGAGAAAGAGCAAAACACTACCAGACACACACTAAATTAGATTGAAACAGCTAATAGTATTATTTAATCATTCTATTTCACTACTAATTTCTGTCCATTTCTTTATGTATCAACGGGATTGATAATAAAATTGCCTCTGTGATTGAGAATTTGTCTATTCATAATAACAGTGCTATTGGGCTCTGCTTCTGTATTTTTAAGCTCTGTTTTTAGAAGTATACCCAATCTTCTTGTCTTACTGATTAATTGACACATTTTTCATGAATTGATTGTGTTCTTCCTTGTTGACATTCTTTGCTCTGACATCTATGTTGTCATATGTTGCTATAGTTCTTTCCCCCTTTTAAAAAATTAGTGTTGGTATGATATACCCTTTTCTATGTCATTACTCTTATTCTTTTGTATCATTCTATTTAACGTAAATTTCCTGTAGGCAGCATATAATTGTGTGTGGTTTTGTTTTTCTTCTTTTTTTTTTTGAGACGGAACCTCAAGCTATCCCCCTGGGTAGAGTGCCATGGCATCACAGCCCATAGCAACCTCCAACTCCTGGGCTCAAGCGAGTCGAGTCTCCTGCCTCTGCCTCCCAAGTAGCTAGAACCACAGGCGCCCGCCACAACGCCCAGCCATTTTTTGGTTGCAGCCATCATTGTTGTTTGACCGCCCGGGCTGGGGATTCGAACCCGCTACCTTAGCTGTACGTGGCTGGTGCCTTAGCTGATTGAGCCACAGGCGCTGAGCCTGGTTTTGTTTTTCAATCGAATCTGACAATCTGTTTGCTTTTGAAATGAGGTATTCAAAACACTATATTTGCAATGTTTATTAATTGATTTTAAATTTATCGACTGGCTTCTTTACTTTTTATTCATTCTTTGTTCCACTTCTTTGTTAAGCTTGTTTCAGATAAACTGAGTATATTTCAATGTTCTAACTTATCTAATTTATAGATGTATTAGCCATAACAATTTGCTTTGTTATTTTCCTGGTTGTTTTAAGGTTTGTAATATACATATTTACTTTACCACCATTTATCTTGATGCTATAGTAAACTCTTTTATGTATGACATAACGATCCTTACAATATTATATTTTTGTTTCTGCATCCCTGGCCTTTGTGCCACTGTGGTCATATATTTTAGTTGTACACATTACGATCTTCCACAGAATTTTTTTTCTTTTCATTTTGGTTTAAACTTAAGTATTTAACTTTTCATTATACTTAATTAATTCAAAAGGCTTCTATATATACAGTTGTTATTTCTGGTGATCTTTATTCATTTTTGTATGCCCAGGTTTCTGTCTACTTAAAATACTTCCTTAATCTTTTTAATACTATGTGTCTACTGATAATGATTCTTGTTCAGGTTTTGCATATTTTATAAATATTTCACATTTTTTTCAAATAATACTTTTACTGAGGATAGATTTTGATGTCAACAGAGTTGTCTTCTTGGTACTTTAAAGGTGTTGTTCCACTTTGTTTTTTTGACTTGTTTTCAAAGGAAAAACTACTAATATATTTAATCTTGTTCCTCTAAACATTTCTTTCAGCTCTCTTTTTTTTTTACTTTTCCCTTTATTACTAATTTTGGGCAATTAGATTATGATGAACCTTGGTATACTTCTCTTAATACTTGCATGCGAATTGGGGTGGTGATTTGTTGCATTTCTGGAATCCATGGGGATACAGTTAGTTATTCTCATATAAAACATATTTGAGTCATTAATATTCTAATATGTCTCTTGTTTCAATATGTCTCTCGTTTCAATATGTCTCTCATCTTTTGTAAATATTCCAATAACATATGTTATGTCTCTTAAGGATGTTTTCATAGTTCACTGATGATGTGCTTATGTTTTTGATTCTTTTATCTTTTTGCATTTTATTTCTGATACTTTCTATTACTATGTTTTCAGATGGACTAAGTTTTTTATTCTGCAATGTCTTCTTTTGTTAAAAATGTTCGGTACACATATTTGCCACAAACACTGTAGTTTTCATCTTAGTAAATCTACTTTGGGTCATTTTTACATCTTTTTTTTTTTCTTAACTCAACATATGTCAGTTATAATAATTGTTTCTATATTCCTGTTCACTAATTTTGAAAGATGTGTTAGTTCTGGGTGAGCTTTGATTGATTGATTGGCCTTCACCCCAGGAAGTCTGCTTAGGTCTGTATTGATTTCCCTATTCAGTCCTGCAGACTGCATATTCCCGCAATGCAGTAAATTTAGGAAACTGTAGGGCTTATTTCACTTACTGGTTACTTTTTATTTTTTATTATCCTTTTCCTGGTATCTATTTTCATGAAAAATACTGTATATTTTCCCAATTTTTTAGATTGTTTTGGGTGGGAGGATTAATCTGGGTTCTGTTACTCATCTCTCCCCAAAGTGGCCTCCTATGCCAGGACTTCAATAAATTATTGAACTGAAAGGTTTAGCGTCAAGAAGAAACTAAGTTTCTCTAAAAACTGTCAACAATATAGTTTCTATTATAGCAATAGCACAATGGTATTACTATTAGCACCTTCTCTTTTATGAGTTCTTGTTTACTCATGCCAAACTATTTTTAGAATTGTGAAAAATTAAATATTAAATATATGTTTGACTATTTTGCACTAAAACAATCAGAAGAATGAGTAGGTGTAACAGTACTTCAAATACCATTTTCCCAAATAATATGGTCACTCAAAGCCTATTAATAATCATGCTGGCTCGGCACCTGTGGCTCAATTGGCTAAGGTGCCAGCCACATACACCTAAGGTGGCAGGTTCGAATCCCCAGCCCGGGCCTGCCAAACAACAATGATGGCTGCAACCAAAAAATGGCCGGGCGTTGTGGCGGGCGCCTGTGGTCCCAGC
>CAUYQV010129631.1:0-25304 GCA_963574575.1 Galagoides demidoff
ACAGGCGCCCGCCACAACACCCGGCCATTTTTTGGTTGCAGCCATCATTGTTGTTTGGCGGGCCCGGGCTGGGGATTCGAACCCACCACCTTAGGTGTATGTGGCTGGTGCCTTAGCCGATTGAGCCACAGGCGCCAAGCCAATATTTTCTACTTTTTAAAAATACATTTACATTTTGCTATATTAATATGGGAAAAAATTTCCCCTTGATCCTAATTTGAAAGATGGTAGGAAAAAGAGTTCAAACATAAATAGAACAGTTTTCAAGAGAAAAAATTATAAACTAGGTTTTAGGCTATACTAATGTTAAATAAATAAACATTTAATCTTAGAAGTGCCCATTAAGTAATCTGAGTCTATTAATTTTATCTACAATTCAAACAAAGGAAATCTCAGTCATGTAATTTCAGCGTTACAGAATGGAAGTCACGGTGATGATTCACCTATTATTAGATGTTTATATATTAAATACTGAAATAAACGGACTTAACAAGCTTATCTTTGATACACATAAGCCAAAAACAAATAATAACAGCCACAAAACTTATTTCCTTTGGAATGGGCTCACACTTAGAATCCTAGCACTTTGGGAGGCCGAGGTGGGTGGATTGCCTGAGGTCAGCCAGGCCCACCAAACAACAGCCTGAGCAAGAATGAGACCCCCCCCCTTCTAAAAATAGCCAGGCTATTGTGGTGGGCACCTGTAGTCCCAACTACACGGGAGGCTGAAGCAAGAGGATCTCTTAAGCCCAGGAGTTTGAGGTTGCTGTGAGCAATGATGCCACAACACTCACTCTACAAAGGGTGAGAAGTGAGACTTTGTCCTGGAAAAAAAAGAAAATTTCCATTGGGTGACTGCAAAATCAAATGTATACCAGTTTGAGCAAGGGTGTGCAAACCTTCTCCCTAGAATCTAGCTTCTAGCCTCCTCTATAAGCTGAGATGGCAGCTCTTTTCTTTTCTTTTTTTTGAGATAGGAGCCTCCAGCTGTCCCCCTGGGTAGAGTGCCGTGGCATCACCACTCACAGCAACCTCCAACTCCTGGGCTCAAGCCAGTCTCCTGCCTCTGCCTCCCAAGTAGCTGGGACCACAGGCACCTGCCACGACGCCCGGCTATTTTTTGGTTGCAGCCATCATTGTTGCTTGGTGGGCCAGGTGGATTCGAACCCGCCACTTTGGGTGTACTGGCTGGCGCCTTAGCCACTTGAGCCACAGGCGCCAAGCTGCAGCTCTTTTCAAAGGCACAGACCAGAGCAGTGATTTTTCAACTGGTGTGCTGCAGCACAGGGTGTGCCCTGAGAGGCTCCTAGGTGTGATGCAAACATTTTTAAAGACCATTAATTAAATTATTTTCAAAAGAAGTTCAAAGCGTATTAAGTATATTTCTTTTAGTGTTTTGTTTTTTTTTGACCAACATAATTTAAGTGTGTCACAGAAGTTTAACTATAAGTTCACGTCTGCTGTGAGGTAAAAAAGAAACTTGACAAACACTGGACTATCGTTATAGGGTGAGGTTAGGTGGGAGGGATAGATTATTGTATATTGATCTTTTTTGGTCCAGCACATGTTAGACACACAAGTAAGGTTACGTTCATATTGGTGGAAAAAATCTTGAGAGCTTTGCCTTGGCGATCATGGACAGAAATACTGATTGAGCTATTTAAAATAACTTCAGAAATTTTTAAAAGACTTTTTCCCCCCAAAGTTGTTGCTGTGAGTCACCTTTCAGCAAGGATTCCCAGATTTCTTAGCCATGTAGCTGCATGGGACTGGGAAAAATGCAGAAGTGTCTAGTATGAACTGCAGATAGAGGCTTATGTACATTTAATGCCCTATAAGAATAGTTTCCTTTCCTACTTTTCCAAAACCACTTTTGTATCATGACATTCAGGTGAAATTCTCATAAGAGAAAATCAAGGCAGTGGAACTGCATGTTTTGTGAATTTGGGATTCAATATCACACTTTCATTTTATTAATTTATTCATTTACATATACAAAAATTTATTAAATAGTACTTAATCCCAGGATAGATGTCAGGAAATGATCCACAAAACTAGGCTATGAAACAACAGGGGCAGGTGGCAGCACTTAATTGTCAGAAGCCAGCAGGTACATCATCCCAGTAAGTGCCAAGGTCAGTGTGGTAGCTAGGAAGACCTGACCGGCAGAGTCATAGAGATACTTAATAGATGGTTAACACCCCTAGGAACTAAACAGATGAAAGTTGCCTAGCAGTGTAGTGTGGTGGACAGAATAATACCCCTACCAAATGTCCATGTCCTGCCTGAGTGCAGTATCTCATGCCTGTGATCCTAGCACTTTGGGAGACTGAGGTGGAGGATTGTTTGAGGCCAGGAGTTTGAGACAAGTGAGACCTAGCAAGACCCTGGACTCTACAAAAAATAAAAAAATTAGGTGGGTATGGGGGCATGCTGCGTAGTCTTAGCTACTTGGGAGGCTGAGGCAGGAGGACTGCTTGAAGACAGACATTCCAGAATGTAGTAACCTATAATCTCACCACTCTGCTCTAAACCCTGTCTCTTTGGGAAAAAAAAAAAAAGTCCATGTCTTAATCCCTGAAACTTGTGATTTGTAAAGATGACACCTTGCACGGCAAACGTAACTTTCTAATCAAGTTAAAGATCTTAACGTGGGAAATCTTTCTGGATGGATCCTAGATTATCCAGGTGGACCCAGTGTCCAGAAAGCTCCTCATCAAGAAAGGGAATGGCAGGAGAGTCAGTGAGAGTTATGATGAAGGAAGCCAGGGTCAGAGCCAAGGATGTCAGACGCAGCCAGGAGGCAAGGAGTAAGGCAGCCTCTAAAAGCCTCAAAAGGCAAGGAACAGATACTCTGCTAGAGCTTCTAGAAGGACTGAAGGCCCGTCAACACCTTGATTTTAGCTCTACAGACTCATTTTAGTCTTCTGATCTCTAGAACTGCAGGAGAATAACTCTGTATTGTTTTAAGCCTGTAAGTGCATGGTACTTGTGATGGTAGCAATAGGAAACGAATATATGTAGTAATCAAAGTAAATCAAGGAGTCATGATTAGGAGGCTAAGAGGAATCACCCCACTAAAAAGCCATGATCCCTTGTTCAAATTCTGTATCTGAGCTAGTTTCTAGGCCTTCAGTCCATTAGCTGCAAGAGAAGCTGGTTTATTAGGAGGAAGCAGCCTGCAACACCACACCTAGTATATAAATGACTCCCTTAGTCTTTCCATAAGAGGCCCTATAGCCACATACTAGTGCTAAATGAGTCTATTGAGCTAAGAGCTATCAAGTAGAGGAGACCAAGCAGAAGGCTATAAACTGACTTCCACCCCTGACCAAAAATAAGAAATAAATAAATAAATAAATAAATAAATAAATAAATAAATAATTTTCATCCTAAGGGAATGGCAGAGATTAGCTGCAGCTTTAAAGGCCTGAAGGGTGCAGGTATGGTAGTCCTCATCATATCACCATTTTACTCAATGGTCTGGACACCGTAAAAGCCAGACAAATCCCAGGGCATGACTCAAGTAAGAATCCAAGCCTAAGCTGCTGTGATATTTTTCTAGCACATATTGTCATGGCCTCAAGTACATTGTATACAGCCATTGATCTAGTGAATGAGCACTTTTTCATCAGACATGGGGATCAGAAGTAGTTTGGACACGCTTGGAACAGACAATAGTGTGCATGAGCAGTCTTGACCCAAGGCTGTTTTAATCATCCTTCCCTCTATTGTAATATGCCCTGAAAGATCTAGACTGTCTGGACATCTTGAAGAATATCCCAGTGGTTCACTTTGGTGACAACATCATGAAAATATGACTAGATAAGCAAGAAATGACAAGTACACTGAAAGCTTTCCTAGGACACCTGAACTCCAGAGAGTGAGAAATTAAATCTACAAAAATTTCTAGGCTTGACAGCGCAGTAAAGTGTTAGGAGTCCAGTAGATTAGGGCATGTCATGACATTTTCTTTAGAGTAAAGGATAAATGATTGCATTGGACAACTCCTCCTGCAAACGTATTCCACACCAGAAAATATGTTACAGCCCTCATACACAGTTTGATGCACATACACAGAAGACTATCAGCTTTATGTGGTACCTGGAGCAGGAAAGGCTCTGTAGCGGGTCTGGTTGCCATGTATACAGTCTGCCCACTTGGCCCTGTGACCCAATAACTTCTATGGAACTGGCAGTACCCCTGTTGGATTCTTACTTAATTATAGCTACAGGAAGTGAACAGCAGGCAAGTGAGCTAAGCTTCCTCTGTATTTCCAGCCATTCCCCATCACTTGCATCACTGCCTGAGCTCTAACTCCTGTCAGATAAGTGGTGGCATCAGATTCTCTTAGGAGCGTGAACCCTACTGTAAACTGTGCATGCGAGAGATCTAAGTTGTGATCTCCTTATGAGAATCTAATGCCGTCACCACTACCACCCCTTCTGTGGAAAAACTGTCTTCCATGAAACCAGTCCCTGGTGCCAAAAATGTAGGGGGCCATTGCATTAAACAATGAAGCAGACAAGGTGATCCTGTCATTTGACATCAGCCACCCTCTCCCATCAGCCACCCCAATGTTGGTGCAATAGGTACATAAATAGAGTAGACACAGTGACAGGGCTAGAGATGATCCAGGGAACATCCACTCCTAATGCTGACCCAGCTACTGGTGCTGTCAAATGTCCATCCTGCCAACAACAAAGAGCAACCCTACCTCCCCAATATGGCACCATCCTGCAAAGATACAAACAGACACTTAGTAATAAGTTCAATGCACTAGATCCCTTTCACACTAGCAGACTCTATGATTCATTTTTACAGAAATGAACACATGCTAGATATAAATTTGATTCCACCTTTTCCACTGCTAGAATCTTAAAACAACACCACTATTCGAGGGCTTAAGGAATAGTTTGATGCACTGGCCTGAGATCCCACATAACATCACATCAGACCAAGGTGCTTGTTTAATAGCAAGTGAGATGAAAGAAAGGCCATATGATCATGGGATTCATGAGTTGTACCTTGTACTACAACCACCCAGAAGCTGCCATCCTAAATGTGAAGGAATGGCCTACTGCAAGCCAGCACAGTGGACACATAAATTCAGAATGATTATATATAATAGGGCACGATCCTCTAGGCTGCACTGTACATTTTGCATCAGTGCCCTCTATAAGGTGCTGTGTCCCAAAAGGAAGAATATATGTACTCACAAACGAATAAATGTATTCACCTTTACTTCCAGGGGCCCAGCTAGGGGCCCTTCCCAAGAGCCCTACTGAGCTGTTAGCTGCAGCTGTTGCCTGGGTGCTTCAGGCTCTCTGAGGCCAGGAACTAATCAGACAAGAAGAGAGCCAATACCCCATCAAACAGAACCCGATCATCGAGAGGATGCAGGGTTACTGTCACACAGTGGGGGCAGCAAGGGGTATGTATCGCACCCTGCAGTCCTCGTGGGTTCTCTTGGAAACTACCTTGTTCAACCTTGATGGCACATCAGCCATGGCACACTTTGGCCTCAGAAGAGCAGGGTGACCAGAGGTTCTCACCTCTCAGAGATTAGGATCCACGTCTTAACACCAGGCAAGCCACTGGGGACAACCAGGGGAGGGAGGTGCTAAAAGTGAAAAGAATCTAGAGGACACTAATGGGTCTTATAGAGGTCCGGATACCACCTATGATAAAAGGGCCCTGAAAACCCTCCCCTGCAAATCCTATACTTGTTGCTCCCAGAGCCCAGCAGGGGCATCCAACAGGCCACAGGGGCAGTGGCCTGTGGCTGGCTATGAATACTTATATGTGGTGGCAGGTATAAAAATTGCACATGATGGAGGGGACAGGGAGGAGCCAAGATGGCTGACTGGAGCCAGCTTTCAACAGAAGCTCCCATCCAGAGGGAGAAATAATGGCCAGAACCAACCTAATGAAGCTGAAGGTTGGGAGTTGAGCTGGGAGAGAAGAGTGATAGGTTCACATCATTCCTGCTGAGGCAAGCAGGGACTCCAAAGAAATAAATATCAGGTACAAAACGCCTCCCAAAGAGAAGGCTAATCCATCCCCTCCCCGCTTCAAGAGAGTGGCTCACTGTTGGCTCTCTACAAGCTAGCTGTGGACCGAAGACCTCTTGTTTCACCCCACAGGAGAGTGTAGCTGAAGGCTGGGACTCCTTCTGCAGAGAGATCCTACCGCAAGTCAGGGCAGTCTCTTGCTCGGAACAAAAGTTGAACAAATACTTTCCCTGCCTTCCTGAACTCCCAGTCTACCCTTCCCCCACTCTCCTGGTGGTCTAGAAGCCTACCCCCTGTAGAACCAGAGTGTCTGATGGTTTCTAGCTATAGCCACTCATCTCATGGGATGCTGCACACAGGTGCACTGAAACTGTAACTCTAGTAGAAGCAAAAAATTGCAAGGGGAAGGTAACTTGCCCCATGCTGTGAAAGAAATACATAGCACAGGAACCCATACTGCACCTCCAACCAGCAGCGACCCCACCTCCAACCAGCCCAGCTGCATCTCCCATCCACTGAGGGGGGGACCTCCCACTGGCGTTGGCTGCACCTCTGACTCACGACTATACCCCCGACTGCGGCGGCTCCACCCCTGACTATGGTGCCAGCTCCACAGACCCTCTGCAGCAGCACCCCAGACCTTCAGGTGTCAAATTTGGGAGCGACACCTCCTCAATTCTTTGGACCACCAGAGGGAGCCAGACCTCACCCCACAGGGGTTCCAGGGGAGGAGTGTGACCAAGGCAGATCTGTGGTCTCTAAGGGAAAGAATCATGCGCTGCCAAGGTAACTACCAGCTCAGAACAAACACAGGTGGAACATTCCATAGTTTCCATTGAGCACCCAAGGTAGTCAGGCTTCAGCCCCCCCTGCTGGCTGCTGGCAGACTGCAGCAGCCTGGCTGAGGAGGCATTGACTCCCCTTTGACTCTGGCAGGTGCAAATCCCTGGCGCATTTCCTCATTGGAGGAAACTGGGTCACACCACTGCGAGGTTACCAGTGACTGGGGGTGATGGTAGTGCAAGGTGGGGAAGGAGGCACCAGTCTCCCCCTGGACTAACCCTTTTGCTGAGCAGGCCTTTCTGACTCCAGGGACCATAGGAGAGAGTCACACTTGGGCTGCCAGTGGACCCCTGCTGTCTAGTTGCTGGAGACCTTTCGAACTCTCCCACTTGATCTGTGTTTGTGCTGACTAGGAGAACTGGTTTGGAACTCTTGACCTGGGCCAAACACCAGGGTACCATCCAAGGTTGTGCCCTGGCTGTGTTATAGTGGAAGGGTCTGATTCTCCTCTTCCAGTTGTTGCCTGTGGGAGGCAGGATGTCTTAGTTGCTTGTATTTCTCCACAGCTGAGATTTCAGCCCAAAGCTACTAATTCACTAAGATTGGATAGAGACTAGCTGAATGCAAGACAGAGCCACCTAGCCACCCATTACACCAAGCAGGTCCCCAGAGTCTCAGGCTGTAGTATTGAATGGGAGATTTGTAAAGCTATAGGAGAAAAGCCACAATCACCAGTCCCAGCTCTTTGGTAAAGGGCTGGTTAATTACAACTCCAGGAGGCCCCAATCCAATTTTACCTTACCAGCTTCTCTAAGGAATTCCCCTAAGGAATGACAATGGAGACACAACAGGAGATCCCATTCATAAATGGCTGAGATGTCAGTAATTGAGTTTAGAATTTGAATGGCAAATAAGAGTAATAGAATGGAAGTAAAGATGGAATTAGAAATTCAAGAAGTAATTCAAAAGTTGTCTTTAGAATTCAATGAATTCCAAGACAAAATCTCCAAAGATTTGACACATTGAGGCCCTCAAAGATCTGAGAAATACAGTAGAATCCTTCAGTAACAGGATGGAGCAGGCAGAAGAAAGAATCTCTGACATTGAAGACAAAGCTCTTGAATACTCCCAAACACTCAAAGAGGCAGAGATGTGAAGAGCAAAAATGGACCACTTCCTGAGAGAGTCATGGGACCACTTCAAAAGAGCAAACATTCACCTTATAATAATTCCTGAAAAAGAGGATGTTCCAATGCTCTACTCCAAGATATAATAGAAGTGAACTTCCCAAGCATGGCAAGAGATACTGAAATTCAGATAGAAGAGTTTCAGAACCCCTGCAAGACTCAATCCAAATAAAGCATCTCCTAGACACATTGTAATCAACTTTGCCAAAGTTAAAATGAAAGAGAAAATTCAACAAGCAGCCAGAAGTAAGAAAATCATAACCTACAGGGGAAGAATATTAGAATGACTGCAGATCTCTCTGCTGAAACATTTTAAGCCAGAAGAGGATGGTCAACATTCTGGTGGTCTGGCGGGCTTGGAGCTATGGCTAAACATCATCCAGATTTGATCTTTTGCCACAAGCAGGCTGGTGTTGCCATTGGAAGACTATGTGAAAAATGTGATGGCAAGTGTGTAATCTGTGACTCCTATGTGCATCTCTGCACCCTGGTGCACATATGTGATGAGTGTAACTATGGCTCTTACCAGGGGTGCTGTGTGATCTGTGGGGGTCCTGGAGTCTCCGATGCTTATTATTGTAAGGAATGCACCATCCAGGAGAAGGATAGAGATGGCTGCCCCAAAATTGTCAACTTGGGGAGCTCTAAGACAGACCTCTTCTATGAATGCAAAAAGTATGGCTTCAAGAAAAGGTGATTGGTGGGTGCCCCCTTTTTCCCCACATCAAGCTGCTGCAGCTGCCAAGAAAGACGCCCACTACCACCAGCAGAGAGGGAGCAGAGCCCAGAGCATCGCCAGAATTGCCTACTAGTGTCCCAGCACCTTGACATCCCTTCTTTTCCCCTCATCCAGACTTGTTAGGGATGGAAAAGGATTCTCCACAGACCACCCTGGCAGACTATGTAAGGGAAAAATAGATTGTTTTTTCTTGAATTTGAGAAACAAGGCTCTGTTCTCCACGTGGATATGTTCTCTCTACACCAAGACCTTCTAGAAAGGAATAATATTTCAGTCTACTCTTTGAGGACTTTGCTGTAAAGCACACACAGGGGATAACAGGTTCTTGCAGCAGCTCTGATGGCAACTGTACTTAGGGAGCCTTCAGTGTGGGGTGGGAGCTACCAGAATGGTAAATGTGGGCATTTAGGCTTGTACTGCTTTCATGTTACTTTCCTTCTAAGAATTTGAAACAATGTCTGTTGCTATAATGTTAATAAAGTTGGGGCTTATTTTCTGATAAAAAAAAAAAAGAGGATGGTCATCAACCTTCAATCTCCTAAAACAAAACAACTTTCAGGTCAAGATCCTGATTTGATGGAGAAATCAAATACTTTAATGACATACACATGTTGATGAAATTTGCCATAACTAAAACAACTCTCTAGGATATTCTCAGACCCATCCTCCACAATGACCAGCACAAGGCTCTACCATCAAAGTCAGCTCCCTCAGAAATTTTTGATTAAAACCCAACTTCCACATTGGCAAAGGGATTAAAAATATCCACTGGACTTTTGAAAAATTTGACACTTAAAACACTACCAGGCTTATCAATTCTGTCAATTGATATGAATGGTTTAAGTTGTCCTACAAAGAGGCACAGGTTGACTGACTTGATACATAAACTCAAACCAGATATCTGCTGCATACAAGAATCTCATCTTACGTTAAAGGATAAAAATAAACTTAGGGTGAAGGGATGGTCATCTATGATTCAGGCAAATGGAAATCAGAAAAAAGGGGTTGCTATTTTATTCACAGATATAATAGGCTTTAAACTAAGAGAGGTAATGAAAGATAAGGATGGTCACTACATATTTGTCAAGTGAAACACTCAGCATGAAGAGATTTCAATTACGAACATTTATGCGCCTAACCAGAATGCCCCTCAATTTATAAAGGAGACACTAACAGACATGAAAGATTTCATGTCTTCCAGCACCTTAACAGTCAGAGATTTTAACACCCCTTTGGCAGTGTTGGATAGATCCTCCAAGAATAAACTAAGCAAAGAAATTTTAGACTTAAATCTGAGGCTAGATCAAGTGGACTTAGCAGACATCTACAGAATATTTCATCCCAAGAAAACTGAATACACATTCTTCTCATCACCCCATGGAACATCCTCCAAAATTGATCACATCTTAGGTCACAAGTCTAACCTCTGCAAATTTAAAAGAATAGAAATTATTCCCTGTATTTTTTCAGACCATCACGGAATAAAAGTTGAACTTAATAACAACAGGAATCTTCATACTCCTACAAAGACATGGAAGCTGAATAATCTGATGCTGAATGATAGCTGGGTCATAGATGAGATTAAGAAGGAAATTGCCAAATTTTTGGAATAAAACTGTAATGAAGACATGAATTATCAAAACCTCTGGGATACTGCAAAGGCAGTCCTAAGATGAAAATTTATAGCATTTCAAGCCTTCCTCAAGAGAATAGAAAGACAGGATGTCAGCAACTTAATGGGTGGTTTCAAGCAACTGAAAAAGAAAGAATATTCCAACCCCAAATCCAGCAGAAGAAAAGGAATGACCAAAATTAGAGCAGAATTAAATGAATTTGAAAACAAAAGAATCATTCAACAGATCAACAAATCAAAAAGTTAGTTTTTTGTAAAGTTTAACAAAATTGATAAACCTTTGGCTAACCTAACCAGAAACAGAAAAGTAAAATCCCCAATATCTTCAACCAGAAATTACAAAGGCTAAATAACAACGGACACCTCAGAAATTCTAAAAATCCTTAATGAATACTATAAAAAATTCTATTCTCAGAAATATGAAAATCTGAAGGAAATAGACCAATACCTGGAAACATGCCACCTTCCTAGATTCAGCCAGAAAGAACTGGAAATGTTGAATAGACCTATATCAAGTACTGAAATAGCATCAACTATACGAAATCTCCCAAAAAAGAAAAGTCAGGGACCAGGTGGCTTCACATCAGAATTCTACCAAACCTTTAAAGAGGAACTAATACCTATATTACATAATCTTTTCCAAAAAATAGAAAAAGAAGGACTACTTCCCAACTCATTCTACAAAGCAAATATCACTCTGATCACCAAACCAGGAAAAGAGCCAACAAGGAAAGAAAATTATAGATCAGTATCTTTAATAAATATGGATACAAAAATATTCAATAAGATCCTAGCAAATAGAATCCAGCAACACATCAAACAAATTATACACTATGACCAAGTGGGTTTTATCCAGGGTCCGAAGTTGGATTCAATAACACATTGCATAAACAAAATAAAAAACAAAGACCATATGATTCTCTCAATTGATGCAGAAAAGCTTTTGATAATATCCAGCATCCTTTCATGATTGGAACACTGAAGAAAAAATGTATAGAAGAGACATTTCTTAAAATGATAGAGGCCATCTACAGCAAACACATAGCCAACCAATATCATATGGAATGAAACAAAACTGAAAACATTTCCACTCAGATCAGGAACTTTGGAGACAAAGGTTGCCGTTGTCTCCATTGCTTTTCATCATTGTAATGGAAGTCTTAGCCATTGCAATCAGGCAAAAGAAGGCAATCAAGGGCAACCAAATAGGGTCAGAGGAGATCAAACTCTCACTCTTCACCGATGATATGATTTTACACCTGGATAACCCCAGGGACTCAACTACAAAACTCTTAGAAGTGATCAAGGAATATAGCAGTTTCACAGGATATAAAATCAATACTCACAAATCAGTGGCTTTTATAAATACCAAAAACAGTCAGGCTGAAAAAACAGTCAAGGACTCTATTCCTTTTATGGTAGTACCAAAGAAGATGAAATATTTGGGAATTTACCTAACAAAAGATGTGAAAGATCTCTATAAAAAGAACTATGAAACTCTGAGAAAAGAAATAGCTGAAGATGTTAACAAATGAAAAAAAACATGATGCTCACGGCTGGGAAGAATCAAGATTATTAAAAGGTCCATACTACCCAAAGCAATATACAAATTTCATGCAATCCCTATTAAAGCATCACTTTCATTCTTTAAAGATCTAGAAAAAATAGTACTTCTTTTTATATGGAATCAGAAAAACCTCAAATAGCCAAGACATTACTCAGAAACAAAAACAAATCAGGAGGAATCACACTACCAGATTTCAGGCTATACTATAAATCTATAGTAATCAAAACAGCATGGTACTGGCACAAAAATAGAGAGGTAGATGTACGGAACAGAATAGAGAACCAAGAAATGAAACCCAGATATTTATCATCATTTGATCTTTGATTAGCGTATCAAAAATATAAATTCGGGGAAAGATTTCCTATTTCACAAATAGTGGTGGGTGAATTGGCTGGCGACTTGTAGAAGAATGAAACTGAATGCACACCTTTCACCATTAGCAAAAATTGATTCTCACTGGATAAAAGATTTAAACTTAAGACATGAAACTATAAAGATTCTTGGTGAGAGTGTAGAGGAAACACTTGAAGAAATAGATCTTTATGAGGAGGACCCTCCAGGCAATCGAAGCACTACCAAAAATACATTACTGGGATCTGATCAAACTAAAAAGCTTCTGCACAGCCAAAAACACAAGCAGACAGCCCTCTGAATGGGAGAAGATATTTGCAGGTTATGTTTCTGACAAAGGTTGATAACCAGCATCCACAGAGAACTCAAACTTATTAACAAAAAAAGAACAAGTGATCCCATTTCATTGTGGGCAAGAGACGTGAACAAAAGCTTCTCTGCAGAAGACAGGTGCATGGTCTACAGACAAATGAAAAAAATGCTCTTCATCTTTAATCATCAGAGAAATGCAAATTAAAACCACTGTGAGATATCATCTAACTCTAGTAAGATTAGTCCACATAATAAAATCTCCAAACCACAGATGTCGGTGTGGATGTGGAGACGGGAACACTTTTGCACTGTTTTGGGGAATACAAACTAATGTCTCTTCTGGAAAGAAGTTTGAAGAACACTTAGGGAACTAAAAGTAGACCTGCCATTCAATCCTGCAATTCCTCTACTAGGTATATATCCAGATAACCAAAAATCACTTTACAACAAAGACATTTGCACAAGAATGTTTATTGCAGCCCAATTCATATTGCCAAGTCATGGAAGCAGCCCAAGTGTCCATCGACCCATGAATGGATTAACAAATTGTGGTATATGTATACCATGGAATATTATGCAGCCATAAAAAGATGGAGACTTTACCTCTTGTAATGTTTACATGGATGGAACTGGATCGTATTCTTCTTAGTAAAGTATCTCAAGAATGGAAAAAAAATACCCAATGTACTCAATCCCATTATGAAATCAATACATAATCATCCACACTTTCATATGAAAGATAAACAACAATTATAGCCCAGAATGAAGGAGAAAAGAGGAGGGTGAGGAGGGTCAGCGGAGGATGGGTGGAGGGAGAATAAACGGTGGGACCTCATTTACTGTGCATATTGCAAGTGTACATGTCAAATATATTATAGTGGAGTATATATGTCTAAATGCAACAATTTAGTAAGTGAGGAGAGTGATATGCTAACCAGTTTGATGTAAACATTCCGAACTGTATATAAAATCAGCACATTCTACCCCATACATGCAGTAATGTACACAGTTATGATCTAACAAAAAAGGAAAAATAAATAAACAAAATAAAAATAGCACATAGCCCCCCCCCCTTTTTTTTTGTTCATCAGCTTTCCTTAGTGTTTGGGTATTTAATGTGAGGCCTGAGACAGCTCTTAGATATGCATTTACAGCCAGCTGTGGGCCATGGTTAGAGTGCCCTGAGAGAATCTGAGCAGTGTGAGGAGGGGTCTATAACAGACCCTCTCCCTCTGTCCTCCCCCCTCCCTCTCCCCATCTCCTCCCTCTCTCTCTCCCAGGGATGCTGATCCCAAGAGTACTCCCTAATAAACTTGTGAATCTCAGTCTCCTCAGAATCTGCTTCCCAGGAAACACAGCTAGCAACAGTAAGACTGACATTAAATAAATATTTACATGGACATTTTTTATTTAACCAATATTTTAAATTTTATAAATTTCACACTAAAATTTAGATTTCTTTAAAAATTCAAAACCTGGCAATTCTGGGCTCACAGGCACATGTTAGTATCTGTCAGCTGGAGCCTGGTGCTGGCTGCCTTTTAACCGAACATGTCTTGTCCAATTAACCATAATATCAGCTGCTTCCTCTCCCTTTACGTAGGGTGGGCTTCCATTTATTTATGCCACCTGCCAAGCTTATGGTTATTTAATTTGCTGACATCAGAACACTTGGGAACTCTTGAGTTATTTGGGAATTAGATAATGGGGATTCTGTGTCTCAGACATGAGGGTTTCTGTTCTGAAGCAGACTATGGTACCTGTTGAGAACAGAGGAAGCAGTGAGTTATCTCCAGGGAACTACCTCCTCCCAAGCCCAGCCCCACACCACCCCCACTGAGCCCTAAACCACAAATTGAATCCAGGAATTCCCTGCCCCTCTGCTAAAAATCTGCTTGAGAACACACACCACAGGAGGGGCTGAATCTTCAGTTAAATGCAATCAATTTCACCCTTGGGTGAATAGAAACTCAGGTGACTGGATTCAGCTTACTCCCCAGTAAAGGTTACAGACACTCACTCCTGGATGAAGGCTCAGAGTAGAAAGCCAACCCCCAAGAGTAAGGCCACAATCCCCGTTTATATTTTCCAGGTTTCCCATCTGTCTCCAGGAAGGAACTTTGGCTTTGTTTTTTCCCTCCTGTTTCCTGTACTCAGCTACAGCAAATGCTCCAGGGCCTGCTCCAGGGCTGTAGGGCCTCATCTGCCTCTGGTTCTCTATCTTTTCTGAAACACAGGAATGTGGAAGACATATGCCTGACAGTCTAGTCACAGGTTGTGCTGAACCAGTCCCCTAAGGAGCCATGGAATGAGAAACAGGCACCTCTTGCAAGGTACTGGTGTGTCAACAAATGAGTACTTTTTTTGCTGGATTAGTTTACCTTCATGCACTGATGCAAAATGAGATCCTCCATTCTGATCTCAGGAGCTTCAGTAATCCAGTGCTCACATAACCCCAAGCAGTTTTAAAGGTCCAGGACCAATTTGCCACTGGACAGATGCACATAAGAGAAAAAACGATTTTCCAAATTCATTTCAAATTATTTGACTTTGGAATTAACAGCCTGAAAAATCTTCTTAGCCTCATTTGTTTCATCTATAAAATGAGTCAGTAGAATAGCTTAGTGGATATCCGCATACTGACACAAACATAGGGGAACAGGTCTTATGAAATATTAATAGGAAGATGAGCTGATTTATTTAGGACTTGCTGGTGCCTATCACTATAACACAGGGTGATTAAAAGAATAGATTTTGCAGTCACTACAGCAATGAGTGAATGGAGAATGACGAACCCCTGCCCAACCTAGCCCCTAGTCAAATCTTCACCTTGCTTTCCTGCTGTAATAGTACACAAAATTAGTCAAAGGCTTTCTGGATTTACATTAGTATGTTAAGCATCTGCCAAAAAGGTATATATAAATAATCAATGCATATTTAACAAGTAACAAAGTCCTGTTTTATTTTTTATTTTCTTTTTCTCTTTTTTGAGACAGGGTCTTTCTTTGTTGCTCAGGCTAGAATGCAGTGGTGACATCAATAACAGCTCACTGCAAAAGAATCCTGGGCTCAAGCAACCCTCTAGCCTTGGCTTCCTGAGTAGTGGGACTGCAGGCGTATGCCACCATGCCCAGCTCCCACTAGGGGGCTCACTCTTGCTCAGGGTGGTCTCAAACACCTGACCTTATTAAGCAAGCCTCCTATCTTGGCCTCCCAGAGCTCTAGGATTACAGGTGTGAGCCACTATGCCTGGCTTCCAAGTCCTCCTTTCATTACCACAAATAATTTACAATAAATCCCCAAACCCCAAGGTATCCTAACAACACAGATGAGTCATTTTGTGTTACTAACACCTGACTAGTTTGTACCTTTTGTGGGGATTATCTTAATGTATTCGGGCTGCTCTAACACAATTCCTAAGACGAAGTAATTTACAACAACAGAAATTTATTTCTCACAGTTCTGGAGCTAGGACGTCTGCGATCAAGGTGCCAGCAGATTTGGTATCTGGTAAGGGCCTATTGTTCACAGATGGTAACTTCTGTGTCCTCATAGGGTCAACCAGCAAAGCAGCACACTTCAATCTTTTTTATAAAGGCATTAATCCTATTTAGGCAAGCCCTCACGACTGAATTACTTCTCCAAAGGCCCTAACTTTTAATACTATCACATTAGGTATGAGGTTCCAACATATAAATTTCCAACAATAACATTCAGAGAATAGCAGGATATTCCATAGCTTGAAGGGAAGAAATGCGTAAAACTATGCTAGTTAGTTGAATGACATTTCTTTTGTAATGAGGGTGTGTGTGTGTGTGTGTGTGTGACAGAGGCTCACTCTATTACCCGAGATAGAGTAACCTAGCTTCAGCCTAGCTCACAACAACTTCAAACTCCTGGATTCAAGCAATCCTCCTGCCTCAGCCTCCTGAGTGGCTTGGACTATAGGTGTGCACCACCACGCCCAGCTAATTTTTCTATTTTTAGTGGAGACAAGGTCTCAGTTTTGCTCAGGCTGGTCCTAAACTCCTGAGCTCAAGCAATCCTCCCACCTTGGCCTCCCAGGGTGTTAAGAGTTATAGCTGTGAACCACCATGCCCAGCTATGATAAGGGTTTTAAGTTAATACATCTACCACTGTGGAAAACAATTATTATTAGCACAAGTCTTTGACTTAGCCTTAATTAAAATTAAAGTTAAAATCAGGAACCACTTTTCTTTTTCCAAGCAGGAAGCCTGGAAATCACAAGTTGTAGGGCTAGCTTTAAGAAAACACCATCACAAATGATTTTACAAATATAAGGTATTGGGTTAGCAATTTATCTTTGTTTAGGAAGATAAAAGGTTAAGCAATATTTAGTACATCAACTAATCTATGCTTAGTCTGTATTTTGTACCATAAGTTGAGTTTTTAAGTTTTCTAACTAAATAGCTACAGAGTTGCAGAGAACTTTTTGTGGTTAAAAAGTTTGTTTTAATAGGTCCAGAGTCTCTTCACCTAACACCCTGCAACTGAAAGTGTATCACAATAAATTAGATTATTGGAGAGTTTTCTGTAAAAGATCTTAATCAGATAAAGGTAGAAACTATGGTTGGCACAGAAAGTTGATTTGACTTGCTAATTCTCTGATAACTATTTTACTGGGACCTTGCTAATGGAGTACTCTTTAACTAGTATAAAAAGATGGTGAGGCTCGGCACCTGTGGCTCAACCAGCTAAGGTGTCAGCCACATACACCTGAGCTGGCAGGTTCGAATCCAGCCCGGACCCGCCAAACAACAATGAGGGTTGCAACAACAACAACAACAAAAAAAAAAAGCCAGGCATTGTGGCAGGCGCCTGTGGTCACAGCAACTTGGGAGGCGGAGGCAGGAGACTCCCTTCAGCCCAGGAGTTGGAGGTTGCTGTGAGTTGTGATGCCACAGCACTCTACCCAGGGTGACAGCTTGAGGCTCTGTCTCAAAAAAAAAAAAAAAAAGATGGTGAGAGAGGGTGGTGCCTGTGACTCAAAGGAGTAGGGCACCGGCCCCATTTGCCAGAGGTGGTGGGTTCAAACCCAGCCCCAGCCAAAAACTGAAAAAAAAAAAAAAAAAAAAAAGATGGTGAGGGAGCTGAAGGAGCTGAAGGATAGAGCTAATGATATTCATATTACGTTTTCTCGTGTAAAATAGAAAATAACTAGTCAATTAAGATGAGAACACAATGTAGGCTCTCTATTTTCCATGACGACACCAATAAAAAAGAAAAATATCTGAGGCAGCCATTCACCCACCACCAGGGACAGAGCAGGGGGCTCCCAGCCCAAACTCCTATATCCACCAGGGAATCCTCCAGCTAATACCACACCCTGGTAGCCCTGGCCAGTTCCCAGCTCTGGAGCTATTTGCCTGCTCCAATAATGTCTTCCTTCCCTGAAATACTCTGCATTATTGATGACTGCTGTGGGGTGGTCTCAATAAGCCTCCTTGACTGGTCCTTGCAGCCCCCTGCTTTCCTCCCTGCTTGGCAAGATACATTTGTTGCTCTCATAGCGCCAAGGTGGCATACAGAGCTGACCCTGGAGCTCAGAAATGTCATCTCACTCCGCCAGTCATATAGACCCACGTTTAAATACCAGCTCTGCCTGGTATTTAAGCTGTTGGTGCTCCTATAGTTCTTTTAAACTCAGTTTTCTTCTCTGTTAATATGGTCCCATTATATGGTGCAAAGATTAAAAGAAATAATGGAGAGGTCCTCCTATTCTGTGAATGCACCAAGAAACTGAACTAATTAATCAGATTAACTAAAATATTATATGATATTTCTCAGGGTACAGAGTGTTGTTGAGTGAATCCAATTAAAAGAGAAGCAAAGAGTGAATCTCCATAACTTCCATGGGTATATGTTTCTGTACTTTTTTCCTAGGAAGAGAGTGTCTAGTTTTCTTCAGATTCTCAAAGGTCACACATTGTCATCACTAACATAACATTGCTTCCTAATCTTTCTCTCTTGCCAGATATCCTCCCTCAGCTTCAGGCTTATACAGATATATCCAACCTCACGTGAAATATCCCTCTGTGCCTGAGTGATCCATTAGCACTTCAACTCCAATATGGTAGACTCTGTGGTGCACCACGCTTACAACCCCAGCTTTTGCAAGTGCCACTGGGAAAAGGCTGTCTGTCAGCTGTCAGCTCCCTTTGGACATTACATTAGCTAAAGACATCTACCTTGCCCAAGATGACACCATCTGGGAGGTGGCCTACATGCAATGATAATAAAGATTTGAAAAGGCCTACTGTCTTATCCAAACTCAGGACACAGCTGAGGTTCATCCTCTCTTCAGAACTCCCCAAGGTTCATCTTCTCTTCACCCTCTCTTCACAACTCCTCAGCTGAAATGTTCTTTGAACCTGCGTTCTCCTTCTACCCATTTCTGCCTCCTCTTTTCTTCCTTTGCCTTCCTATGGTGTTGACCTGAAGAGGACTCCCTAATAAACCTGCTGCATGTTAAACCCTGTCTTACAATCAGCTGGGACACTCAACAAGTCTAAATGGAATCCAGGACCTCCTCTTGCACTTTCTCCAGTGCTCTGTAGCTCAGCCGCTGATATCTCCCTTCATCTGGTCTTCCTAACCAGAAACCTGGGCCTCAGCCTTTGGTGATTTCCCACTGTTTGATCCTGTTGCCTGGATCAACCTCAATCAGTTGGGCTCCTTCTTGTCATTTGGGTCTCATCTCAAATGCCACCTCCCCACCATTGGAGTATAAGTCTCTAATCAGTCCCTAGCACTCTCAGGTTAAAACTCAAGATTCTTAATATGATGATGTACAACACTCTCCACTCCACTCATCTCTGTGGCTTCATCTCTTGTCACTTTTGACTTGCATTTTATATCCCAGTAACCCTAGGAACTAGGATTTCCTCTCTCACATAATGCAATTTTACCTCCAAGCACTTGCCCAACTCATCTCTTCTGCCTGAAATGACTGAAATCCTTTTTGACTTGGGAAACACCAAACAATCTTTTCAGTCTCAGTTCAGGCATTATCTTTTCCAGAGAGTTTGCCCTGACACCTATTCCATGTTCTCTGCACTTCCCAGATCCTCTGCTGGCCTCCAGTACTGCACTTATAAATTAGGTAAGAATTATCTGCTTCGTTAATCATCTCCCTTGAACTCCTTAAGGACGGGGCTCTGTTTACTTGACATTGCATCCCCAGTGCCCAGCATAGCACCTAGAATGTAGAAGAAGGAACTCATGGGATATGTTGAGCCTGTGTTGCCTTGTGTCAATACATAAGAATATACATATCTACTGCCTATATATGATGCATACACACCTATGTACACAGACAAACACAAAGTAAACCCTACAGAGGGCAGAATCCTGAAGTACTAATGGGGATGGCAGCCAGTTTTGCATGGAGTCACTTGCATGTTAACAGGGCATGATTTTGATTGATTACTGTCTTAGTAAAATCATTGTTAAAAAGTTAGCTGGGCACAGTGGTTCACACGTGGTATCTCATCTCTTTGGGAGGCCAAGACAGGAGGATTGCTTGAGGAGTTTGAGACCAGTTTGCGCAATACAGTAAGGCCCTCATCTCTTTAAGAAATTTAAAAATAAGCCAGGTACAGTGGCGCTCAGGGGTAGTCCCAGCCACTCAGAAGGTTGAAGCAGGAGGGTCTCTTGAGTCCACGAATTCAAAGTTACAACGATCTACGACTGTACCACTGTGCTCCAGCCTGGACAACAGAGCAAGACCTTGTCTCTTAAAAAAAAAAGTTAAAAATAACAACATTGGTAAAAACAAGTGAAAATCTTAGAGGGACTGTATCAAAATGATTCAAAGTGCCTAAACAGGTTGGAACCAGGAGGCTAGCCACAGTCTGTCTTTGTTACCCTCTGTCTTGGCCCATTTGTGTTATTATAGAGGAAAATCTAAGGCTGGATCATTTATAAAAATAGGTTTATTTGGCTCATAGTTTGGCAGGCTGTACAAAATCCATGGCCCCCACATGTGCTTCTGAGGAGGGTTGGAGGCTGCTCCCACTCCTGTGGAAGGCAACAGGGAACTGATGTATGCTAGAGAGCAAGTGAGAGGGGAGGGAGGTGCCAGGCTCCTTTAAACAATTAGCTTCGGGGGAAGTTCTAGAGCAAGGACAACTCATTCATTACCCAGAGGACAGGAGGAGAAGAGGGCACCAAGCTACTCATGAGGTATCCACTCCCAGGACCCAAACCCCTCTCATCGGGCCCCGCCTCCAACACTGAAGATCAAAGTTTGTCATGAGACTAGGTGGTTTGGATACAGCCAAAGAGGCTACACTGCCATTCTTACCACCTTTTTACATTAGCCACTTCTTCCTCCTTCTCTATTCATTTGGCCACTCTATGTTTCTTCATTCTAATCCCTATGACAGAATAAAATGAGTATCTCTTGGTTCCCATTCCCAAATGTTAAGAATCTGATTGGCTCTGTTAATGTCACTTACTAACCTACTATCAGCTATGGTGTAGGGACAGAGAAATCACACCACATAAACACAGTCAGGAAGTGTCCACCCATGTGGATCTAAAGGCACTTCTCAGAGAAAGCAGAGCTATTATGACATTAGTGGAATCCAAAAAGACATCTCTGTGCACTGGTTGATACCTGCTGTCCATACCAAAGGAACAGATAAACCTGCACAGAAACTCATACATCATGACCAAGGAAAAGTAGAAGATGGCAGGATGAACTTTAAGACAAGACCTCTAAAATAAGGGCACCAGAGAACAGACTGAGATAGATTATGCAAAGGTTATTCTTGAAAACTTGAATCTCCCTGCTTGCAGTATATTAATAGGTATTTTCATTCAGGCATTTTCATAACTCACACTGTCTCTCTCTGCCTCTCTTTCTCTCTCTCTCCCCACCTCTCTCCTTCTCTTTCTTTCCTGCTGCCCCATTCCTCTAACTCTCTCTCAGGTTTCATGGTCTCTGTTAAAATGAGCTTCATTCCTCTTTTAGATCTTCCAGGAGATCAATGCCATGAGACAACAGTCCACAGCTAAAGCACATGAGACTAGAGAAGGGACTGAATCTGCCCACCCAGCCCCTTAGTTAGTGACACAATTAGTATAGCATTCTGACTCCTAATCTAGAGATCTACATCCATTACCACAGTGCCTCAGGTCATCCTGGAAAGATCGGCACAGGGAGGTTAGGGGGAAGAACTTCCATAATGTGTTCAAAGGTTCACTAATACTATCTCAATCTCAAGTAAAATTGTGTACAATATCAGAAAGAGAGAAGTAAATGCTAAACCAGAAATAATCATTCTGTGATCCAAGACAAAAATGAGAACCTATTGTAGTGAACAGAGAAAAAGAAGAAAAAGTTAAGAAACCCAAGTTTTAGCTATGTCTACTTTTATTAACAAATTGACCTGAAGCTATTCATTTAACCTGGCCTCATCTCATCAATGGAGAAAGATGGTTTGCTTCCAACCTCTTTGGGCTGATGATCAAATGAGATAATGGAAATGCTTCCCTGGCAAAAAAAAAAAAAGAAAGAAAGAAAAGAAATGCATTCTAAAACACTACATGCACACCAGGCCTGAACATTCTTTTTCCATCGTGTTACAAACATATCCTGAACTAATACCTGTACAAAGACATATTTACCATTTCTGCTTTCCAAGTATGACCCCGTCTTTAAGCACCTCTCTGTTTTTCAAATTATGTATTTCTCCAGATGCATGTTCCCACTTTTCAAGGCTGATCTCATTTGTTCATTTCCTGTCCATATTTCTAATCTCTCTAGCTTGCTCTGCACTATGTCTCTTCCTTACTGGAGTCTATAACACCACCCTATTTACCCTCACCTACAGATATAATTACCGTAATAGGTCTATGGTCTCTTTCCAAGCCATTACCAACAATGCAAAATGAAATGCATCTGAAGCTGATCTCTGCAGCATCCTCCTGGAACCTGTAGCATGCTATTTTTCATTCTTGTTGAGGGGTTTTAGCTGGGTTTGAAGTTATTTCTTATGGTTCAGAGAAGCTCCCAACCAAACCCAAGACTTTTTCTTTTCTTTTTTTTTTTTTAAATCATCTGGATACCAGTCCTTGCTTCTCCTGTTCATAATAAAATAAATGCCGTGTAAAATAGAGCAAAATAAAATCAATAACAGCATGCCAAGACATGGAACAGGGAGGCTACTTAAAGCCTTGAAAATAAATTAGTAGGTTCCTATCCAGAGATCTCCCATCCCATCAGTGTAAGCATGCTCCTTGGGATTCTGTGTGCTGATCCAGAAATCAGGAAGACTTAAGTTTTCCAAATGGAATTCCAAATCCTTGTGTCTCTTTCCAGTGAAGACCTGCAGCCAAGTTCCTCTATAAACCTGAGGAATGAGATGCATAATCTTTGAGGCTTACAACAAAAGAACAACTTTCCTTTGTTGTTTTTCTCATTAAATTGGCTGACACTAAAGTCCCTTCCCCTTCTCTACTTCTATTACAGCAGTTGGCAGTTTTTAAAGAAAAGAAGTTTGAAGAAGAAAGAGAAGGAACACAAAGACTAATCCATGGGTGAATAAACTGGAGAAACACAATACTGAAAACATTTTTTCTTTTCTTTTTCTTAGTCTGAAATTGGTTTTCGGTTATTTTTGGAGGGTAGGATTTGTCCTGGCTTTTAATTGAGCACAGCATGAGTTACTTTGTCTTGCTCTAATCTCCAGAAGGTGAACACATTTCTTCCCTTCTTCCTGAGCACTTCTGGTAACGGACCTTCCACCAATGGACTCCCCTTTTACAGTTAACTTGTGATTCAACTTCTAAACAGTTGGAAATTCAGGTTAAATAAAACCTTGGGGAACTTTCTGAATTACTATTAATATAGAGATTTCCTAATTTCTTTCTAAATTACATTTGGAATACATCCTTAGAAATGCTACATTTTAGTTCCTAAATAAAGAGAAAAGAAAAGCTGCTAGTGATCTCACTACCTAAGTTAACTCCAGTGTTGGAAGAAAAGTCTCATTTTTATCAATTCCATCCATCTTTCATAAAGGAAAAACACGAACTTTGGACACAGAAAGATCTGGTTTTCTATCCTACGAAAATTACCTTTATGAAACTGAAAGTTTTCTTCATCTCTTTTGGGTTTTTTGTCTTTTCTATAAATGAAGAAAGATGATACTTGCATCATATAGCACTGTTTGGATTAGTGTGTAAAAAGGTGGTCAGTACGTACAGGGTCTGGTGCTTACCAGGGGCTCAGTAAATGTCATCCACTTCCCTTGTCCTCCATATAAATAATGGTAAAATCTGTCATCTTTTATTAATACACAGGATCAGCACACAGAATCCCAAGGAGCTCACTTTCTCATAACACTATTAGCAGGCAATTATGAACTGCTAAGAGGAAAATGTCTTTTCATAAATTTAATAATAATGATAATGATACTACGCAGGCAGCATTCTAAGTGCTTTTATATGCATTATTTTATTTAATCCTCACAAAGGAAGGTCTTTTACTATCCCCATTTGTAGAAAAGGATTTGGAAGTAGACACTGGTTAAATGACAAGCTCATTAGTGAATGATCAGAATTTGAACTCAAGCAGTGTGGTCTTAGAACCTCTGACCCTTGTTTGCCACTGCATACGAACCTCTATTATAACAGTGTTTATTATGAATCAGAGGTAATGATTACAAGGGGATTATATACAGTAAGACATATACAGCACCGTACATAACGCCTGCCACATGGCAAACTCTTTATAAATTAGATATCTGGTGAACAAATGAGATTTTTTTGTAATACAATTAGCTTCTCTCTTACAATACCCTTTTATTTTTTTTCCCCATTCTTGAGATACTTCACTAAGAATGAAACCCAACTGTAGCCTAGGATGAAGAAGGGAAGCAGAGGGAAGGGGAAACGGAGGGGGGTGGGTCGATAGAGAGAGGGTTGGTATGGGGACCACACCTATGGAGTATATTGCAAGTATAAGTTGGATCTATGAGGTGTAGAGCATAAATGTCTTAATCTTGTAATTGGGTGAGTGAGGTGAAGGCTATGTTGTTTAGGAGGATGTAAGCATTCCAATGTGTACAAATAATCAACACATTGAATCCCATAATGGCATAAATGTATTTATGATATATGTATGAATGACTTAATAAAAAAAGAAAAAAAACAATATCTTTTTATTTTTTAGCATCCTTATTGAGATATAACACAAACCATAATATTCACCCATTTAAAATGTCCAATTCAGTGGCTTTTTAAAAAAACATTCACAGAGTCCTACAATCATCAGCATCTAGGTTTAGAACATTTTCATCACTCAGAAACATTCCTTATTCTTCAAAATCTACATTTTTATAAATTAGGTTTTCTTAAAGGAGAGTACATATGAAAAAGTGGGTCTTCTCTCAGACATTGCTGCTTGGACTATATAAGGGTACTGCTACTCCAGAAAATAATTCGGCAGTTTCCCACAAGAGTAAACATGTGATAACCATAAAACCTACCAGTTGCACTCTTGGGCACTTATTCCAGAGAAATGAAAATTTAACATTTTCACAAAAACCTGTATGAGAGTGTTCACTGCAGATTTATTCCTAATAGCTCAAAACTAGAAACAGCTCAAATGTCCTTAAATAGGTGAATGGATAAATAAAGTCTGGTACATCTGTACAACATAATACTACTGGTCAATAAGAAAGAACAT
>CAUYQV010129635.1:0-14234 GCA_963574575.1 Galagoides demidoff
CAAGCTGAAAAAACAGTCAAGGACTCTATCCCGTTCACAGTAGTGCCAAAGAAGATGGCATATTTGGGAGTTTACCTAACAAAGGATGTGAGAGATCTCTATAAAGAGAACTATGAAACTCTAAGAAAAGAAATAGCTAAATATGTTTAAAAATGGGAAAACATATCATTCTCATGGCTGGGAAGAATCAACATTGTTAAAATGTCCATACTACCCAAAGCAATATACAATTTTAAATGCAATCCCTATTAAAGCCCCACTGTCATACTTTAAATCTTAAAAAGATTGCAGTACATTGAGCTCCATAGAGACAGCTCAGGGGCAATTGAGAGCCAGACGGGCACTTGGCATCTCTGTGCCTCGCTGAGGAAAAATAACTAAACATGGGCAAAGGAGATCCTAAGAAGCCGAGAGGCAAAATGTCATCATATGCATTCTTTGTGCAAACTTGTCAGGAGAACACAAGAAGCACCCAGATGCTTCAGTCAACTTCTCAGAGTTTTCTAAGAAGTGCTCAGAGAGGTGGAAGACCATGTCTGCTAAAGAGAAAGGAAAATTTGAAGATATGGCAAAGGTGGACAAGGCCCATTATGAAAGAGAAATGAAAACCTGTATTTCTCCTAAGGGGGAAACAAAAAAGAAGTTCAAGGATCCCAATGCACCCAAGAGGCCTCCTTCGGCCTTTTTCTTGTTCTGTTCTGAGTATCACCCAAAAATCAAAGGAGAACATCCCAGTCTATCCATTGGTGATGTTGCAAAGAAGCTGGGAGAGATGTGGAGTAACACTGCTGCGGGTGACAAGCAGCCTTATGAAAAGAAGGCTGCAAAGCTGAAGGAAAAATACGAAAAGGATATTGCTGCATACCGAGCTAAAGCAAAGCCTGATGCAGCGAAAAAGGAAGTCGTCAAGGCTGAAAAAAGCAAGAAAAATAAGGAAGAGGAGGAAGATGAAGAAGATGAAGGGGGTGAAGAGGAGGAGGAAGATGAAGATAATGATGATGAATAAGTTGGTTCTAGCGCAGTTTTTTTTTCCTTGTCTATAAAGCATTTAACCCCCTGTACACAACTCACTCCCTTTAAAGAAAAAAAATTGAAATGTAAGGCTGTGTAAGATTTGTTTTTAAACTGTACTGTGTTTTTTTTTTAAAGACACTACCGAATGTGTCTTTAGATAGCCCTGTCCTAGTGGTATTTTCAATAGCTACTAACCTTGCCTGGTACAGTATGGGGGTTATAAACTAGCACAGAAATTTAAAGCAAGTTCTTGGTGCACAGCGCAAATTAGTTATATATGAGGACGGTAGTATTTTCATCTTCAGTTGTCTCTGATGCAGCTTATATGAAATAATTGTTGTTCTGTTAGCTGAATACCACTCTGTAATTGCAAAAAAAAAAAAAAAAAAAAGCTGCAGCTGTTTTGTTGACATTCTGAATGTTTCTAAGTAAATACAGTTTTTTTATTAGTTCTGTTGTCCTTCTCATAGGTCTGAAATTTTTCTTCTTGAGGGGAAGCTAGTCTTTGGCTTTTTGCCCATTGTGGAGCACATGAATTATTACATTGTTTATCTTTTCATATAATTAGCTGATAAAAAGCTTTTTGTCTATGCACCCTGCATATCATGATGGAGGCAATAAAAATTAAATTGAGATAGTTTTCATCTGTAACTGAAACTCCAAAGTGGATGACAAATTTACAAAGTGAAGAGTAAGCGATCTACTCACAGCATGGGATTATTAGAATCATACATTTTGAAAGTCTGTCCTTGAAGGACTAATAGAAAAGTGTGTTCTAATCTTTACATGAGGACTCTATTCTTTAACTTCCAATACCATGTAATGGCAGTTATATTTTGCAGTTCCCATATTAAAGAAGACCTGAGAATGTATCCCCAAAAGCGTGAGCTTAAAATACAAGACTGCTATATTGCATTTTTTGTTGATATTAGTCCTGGCAAAGACTAAGAAAGTGCTACCTGTAAATGTCTTTTCCCATTTACTTAAATATGAACTGCTCAGGAAACTTCAGATTCTCCATTAACAGTATCTTTAATTAATTAAGCCACCCCTTAAAATAATGCCACATTTAAAATCGGTTATATTTTTATGTATTGTGGTTTGCCCCTTTTTAAATCAAATTGATAGGAAAGATGTTCAAACTTCGCATCTTAATACAAGTTATTCAATTCATTTGAATTCAGTTTTTCCTTACAAAATCCACACTCATTCATTAGAGTCATGTTTATCTGCTTAGCAGTTTAGGGAACAATTTGGCAATTTTGTGGTTTTTGAGATTATCATTCTCTTAAAGTGCCAGTATTTTAAAATAGCGCTCTTGTAATTTTACACACTTTTGTGATGGAGTGCTGTTTTGTTATATAATTTTGACTTGGATTCTTTCCATTTGCATTTGTTTATGTAATTTCAGGAGGAATACCGGACATCTGAGTCCTGGATTATATTAATAAACTAATAATTGCAGAGGTTTTAAATAAATAAATAAAGATCTCAAAAAAATAATACTTTGTTTTATATAGAATCAGAAAAAAACCTCAAATAGCCAAGACATTACTAAGGAATAAAAACAAAGCAGGAGGAATTATGCTACCAGACTTCAGACTATACTATACATTGATAGTGATCAAAATAGCATGGTACTGGCACAAAAACAAAGAGGTAGACATATGGAACAGAATATGTCCTTGAACCAAGAGATGAACCCAGCTACTTATCATTATTTGATCTTTAACAAGCCAATTAAAAACATTCAGTGGGAAAAAGATTCCCTATTTAAAAGATGGTGCTGGGTGAACTGGCTGGCAACCTGTAGAAGACTGAAACTGGACCCACACCTCTCACCACTAACTAAGATAGACTCTCACTGGATTAAAGATTTAAACTCAAGACATGAAACTATAAAAATACTAGAAGAAAGTTCAGGGAAAACTCCTGAAGAAATCGGTCTGGGCAAATATTTTATGAGGAGGACACCCAGGGGAATTAAAGCAGCATCAAAAATACACTATTGGGACCTGATCAAACTAAAAAGCTTCTGCACAGCCAAGAGCACAGTAAGTAAAGCAAGCAGAGAGCCCTGAGAATGGGAGAAGATTTTTTCAGGTTATGTATCTGACAAAGGTTTAATAACCAGAATCCACAGAGAACTCAAACATATTAGCAAGAAAAGAACAAGTGATTCCATCTCAGGGTGGGCAAGGAACTTGAAGAGAAACTTCTCTGAAGAAGACAGGTGCACAGCCTATAGACATATGAAAAAATGCTCATCATCCTTAATCGTAAGAGAAATGCAAATCAAAACTACTTTGAGATATCATCTAACTCCAGTAAGATTAGCCCACATCGGGGCAACACCTGTGGCTCAAAGGAGTAGGGCATCGGCCCCATATGCCGAGGGGGCAGGTTCAAACCCAGCCCTGGCCAAAAACTACAAAAAAAAAAAAAAAAAAAGATGAGCCCACATCACGAAATCCCAACACCAGAGATGTTGGCATGGATGTGGAGAAAATGGAACACTTCTACACTGCTGGTGGGAATGCAAACTAATATATTCCTTTTGGAAAGATGTTTGGAGAACACTTAGAGATCTAAAAATAGACCTGCCATTCAATTCTACAATTTCTCTACTAGGTATATATCCAGAAGACCAAAAATCACATTATAACAAAGATATTTGTATCAGAATGTTTATTGCAGCCCAATTCATAATTGCTAAGTCATGGAAGAAGCCCAAGTGCCCATCGACCAACAAATGGATTAATCAATCATGGTATATGTACACCATGGAATATTAAGTAGCCTTAAAGAAAGATGAGGACTTTACTTCTTACATGTTTACATGGATGGAGCTGTAACATATTCTTCTTAGCAATGTATCTCAAGATTGGAAGAAAAAGTATCCAATGTACTCAGCCCTACAATGAAACCAATTTATAGCTTTCATAAGAAAGCTATAACCCACTTATAGCCCAAGAAGGAAAGGGAGAGGAAGGGGAGGGGATGGGGGAAGATGAGTGGAGGGGGGTAATTGGTGGGACCACACCTACAGTGCATATTATAAGGATACATGTTTAATGTACTAAGCATAGAATATAAATGTCTAAACATAATAACTAAGAAAATGCCATGAAAGCTATGTAACCAGTTTGATGAAAATATTTCAAATTGTATATAAAACCAGCACATTGTACTCCATGATTGCATTAATGTACACAGCTATGTTTTAATAAAAAAAAAAAGAAAGAAAATATTAGGACTGCATGGGGCCACATTAAAATAATCAGCAAGACAGGAAAAGAGAGAGAGGGGAAAGCACAACCAAGTGAACCAAGGAGACCCCATGTAAAGAATTCTTTATTCTTTTTCTAAGGATCTTAGCTTGAGGCATCTCTGTGAATTTTAGATAAAGATATTCAGCCTCTTCAGAAACCTGTAATAAAACACCCAGAGGAACAATAATGCGTCTTCCTGCTGCACCAAAAGGCTGCAGTTACATTTTCCAGCAGTCATGATCTATGCTTCTTTGCAAGAAAGAAGGCCAAACAAAAAGGATTTTTCCATAAGGCAATTAATGTATAATATGGATTAAAAGGATAATAAAATGACTCTTTATCTTCTTTTATGTAAATATTTTTCCTAATATACCACCTGCTGGAAGCCTCCGGCAGAATATGATTGCAAGAATATAACTTCTGTGAAGTAATTTTCTGAATTCCTAGTTTTTCAGTCAAAAGTGGGACAGCCCTTGAGTTATCCAAGATGTTATCTCAAACCACTATTTTGTCCTACTTTTACAGACAGGCCCCAGAAATTTCCATGTATCACTTGTCTTACTTGCTGAAATGAATTCCTTTAACCTCATAGAATCTGAAATCTAACCAGTTAATAAATAACCTTTCTAACCCCAACTTTTAACCTTCTTGCCAAGCCCTCCCGCCCCCCCATCCTCCTGATGCACAAATGCATGTAATGGGCCAAAATGTGCCTCTAGATAGGTCGTTCTCCCCCCTGGGCAGTGCCATTCCTCCTCCTCTGCACCGACTCACATTCCAGACCTTAAGACTGCACTTAAACTCACTTTCTTCAGGTGCCTTTGGGGCATGAAATCCACTGTACCACTTAAGGTGTTCAGGTCAAATCCTATGAGAATAAGCTCCAGGTCTTTGGAGGTGATGGACTGGGCTCAGAATGACAAAGCTCTCAATGCACATGGAGAGTTCTCCCGCCCCAGTCTGTGCTTCTGCTGCTACTCCCCCAGGCCCCACCACACACAACAGGCTGATCAAAAGCAGGAAACTGCTTGATGGTTTTGAATCATCAGTCCCCTGCCTTTTCCTTTATCCTTCCTAGATGGCCAAGAGTACTGTATTTTTAGCATTACAGTTATTGAACAAATAAATATTTGTTTGCCATTTATTTGATCACTAGAGACAAAGGACATGGAAACTAAACCACTAAAAGAAATACCTGATCCAATGAGGACCTGAAATGTCCACATGGATGGCTTTCCTGAGAGTGATTGTCTTCAGGGAGGGGAGCTGCAGTAGGAAGGACCTTACCCAACCTACACAGGGATCACTCAAGGTTCTCCCTGACACCCCGGGCACCACATAGCAGGGCTCTGTGGAGCTCTAGCTCTCTGGCCCATAAGCCTAATAGCAAAGCCTTCAGGCAGGCTTCCCCTTCATCTGCTATCAGAGTTTCTCCCCTGCAAACATCACAAAGATAACGGCCAGAGTGTTCCGGAGAGCCCCCCACAGCATTCACCCCACTACTAGGAGACTGCTTATTTAGGGCAGCCTTATACAATTAGAGACGCTAATTATAATTACCAAATTAAAATATAGGATACCAGTTGAATCCAAATTTCAGATAAAGAATGAATAATTTTTAGTATGTCTCCAATACTGCTTTGGTATATACTAATACCTTAAAAAATTACTCAGGGAGGCACCTGTGGCTCAAGAAGTAGGACACCAGACCCATATACCAGATGTGCAGGTTCAAACCCAGCCCCTGCAAAAAACTGCAAAAAAAAAAGAAAGAAAAATTACTCAGTGTTTATCTGAAATGCAAAGTTTTATCCTGTATTTTGTCAGGTATTTTATCTGGCAATGCACTCTACAGTAGACAGGGACTTTGAGTTTATCAGCCATGTCCACTTGCTTGTGCCTGGCACACACAGGGGGTTTCCTATAAATGTTTGTATTGAATGTATGCAAATGACTGTCATTCAGAGTTTAATTGGAGTCAAGTTACACCAAAAGTTAAATTTTCACAATAGAAAGCACAACAATAGTCTGGGTACGATGATTCACACCTATAATTCTAGCACTCTGGGAGGCCAAGGCAGGTAGATCACCTGAGCTCAGGAGTTCGAGACCAGCCTGAGTAATAGCAAGACCTCATCTCTAGAAATAGCCAGTCGTTGTGGCAATCACCTGTAGTCCCAGCTACACTGAGGCTGAGGCAAGAGAATCACTTATGCCCAATAGTTTGAGGTTGCTGTGAGCTGTGATGCCATGACATTCTACTCAGGGTGACTGAGTGAGACTGTCTCAAAAAGAAAAGAAAAGCAGAAAAATGTTAAATGTACACCTTTTAGCCTAATCAGCATGAGAGAGCCTCCTAAAAGGAAGAAAGGCATTGTTTACATAGAGTAAATGAGAAAACGTTTGCCCATTTGAAAGCAGCACTCATCAAGAACCAATGGTCCAGTTCAGAGGGCAGGCCTCGTCAGGCACACAGAGACCAGCACACATTAGCTCCATAAACAGGCACAGCTTCCTGGCCTCATTTCCCCCATGACTGCCTTATCTTCCTTTCTCCTACCCCCAAAAGGTATCCTACAAGTCATATTTCTCAAGAGAGAGATAAGATATAGGAAAATTTACCACCATAGACTTGGAATAAGATAAGAGAAATAAGCTGTCTAGATTTTGGCTTAGCAATAAAGAAAGGAATTAAGAACCAGATACATTTCCTAGGTGGAGAGATGCACACAGAGGTTAAAGAATATGGAAAACTGTCTTTAGAGTTGAAATAACACTAAGAAAACATGTAAAACTCACCAAAATATTTAAGGATGCAGAGAAGGTCAGCAAAGCGACTCTTTATTGTGACAATACATTTTTATAGAAGTGCAGATTAAAAGTTTCTTCATGAGGACGTCTTTATTAATTTCTCAGAAACCCAACCCTTCTTGTTAGTGTATCTGTTGACCTAACAAGCCATCTTTTGTGTTGTTACTGAGAAAAACTACTCTTAAAATTCAAATGTTATATGTAAGTTGGCTGAAAGAAATGGTTTCTAGAAAAGAGAGAATTAATCTATTTAGCTCACTATTGAGAACACCATTAAAACACTGCTTACTTCCCTAAAACAGAATGTCTTACACCTATGTAGCAAGGCCCATCAGCTGGCATGGGAAAGAGCATAGCTCACAGGTGGCCCCCGTTAACAACAGCTGCAAATCTTTGAACAAGTTATTTCACCTTTCTAGTCTTCTCTTTAAAGAAGAGGTGTGATGCTTACTCTGTGGAGTGACACTCGTGAACAGATATAGACCACCTAGCACAATTGCCAGGACATATCCCTTCCCTAAGTCATTCATGTAGAGTACCTCCAGTCATCATCATCATTGTTAATCCCAATTACTGATTGCATGCTCTGTGCAAATCACTTTTCACACATCTACTATCAGACATGACATAGGGAGCGTTCTGTTCCTATTCAGCTGATCCTAAAGGTCCTGTTTTCACACATTGCATCTCTGAATAAAAATCCCTTCATGTGCACCCCTCCACTTCAGCCATAAACTATCTCTGCAGTTTAGAGACCCAGAAAGATTTATCAACATCAAGTAGCAGGAACTAGAGGTCTAGTTTATCAACATCTAGTAGCTGAGGACTACAGAGGTCTAAGAATGAACCACACCCTCTCATAGAAATCAGGTGGAAAATTTTTGGCCTTCTGAATTGTGTGCAGTGAATAACAACCTCCCTAAGAACAAGGCACAGAGAGCATCACTCTGAGAAGCCTGTGACCAGACCCTCCTAAAGGCAGTGAGGACAGACACCTGCTGGGGGGGACTAGGGCCCAAGAGAAGAAAGAAAACACTTCTCATAGCAGTGGGAGGGCAATTATCAAGGCTAATACTGGGTGGAATTTAAAATATTATTTCAAAAATTAAAGAAGAAATATATCTGGAATTCAGATCTTTGAAAATGAAAGTATTTTGCTCCTCAATTGAAACAAAATGTTTCAATCGCAAAAATGACATCCGTAAAGGTAGTCCTTAGATGTGCTCAAGTGGGTGCATAAAAATAGTTAAGGCATGGGCGGTGCCTGTGGCTCAGTGAGTAGGGCACCATCCCCCTATACCAGAGGTGGTGGGTTCAAGCCCGGCACCGGCCAAACTGCAACCAAAAAATGTCCCAGCTACTCGGAAGGCTGAGGCAAGAGAATCACCTAAGCCCAAGAGCTGTGTGACGCCACTGCACTCTACTGAGGACAATAAAGTGAAACTCTGTCTCAAAAAAAAAAAAAAAAAAAAAGTTAGACAAGGAAATCTGTTGCAACATATTTTCTAAGAGCAAAAGCTTAGAGAGTACACAGTGGGGGTGCAAGAAGGGGAGAGCAGAGAGAGGGAAGGAGGCATGGGGGGAGTCACCATGTGTGACACACCTTTTGTGGGCTGGACACAATTATAAGAGGGACTTTACCTAACAAGTCCAATCAATGTTACCTGATTCTTTGTACCCTCAATGAATCCCCAACAATTAAAAACAAAAAAGCTTAGAGAAAACCCCAATGTCTAGGAAACAAGTTAAATAAAGAAAACAGTGAAGTCCATCCGCATGTCTGAGCCTAAGATAGCACCTTTGCGCAACTTAAGAAAAGGCACCTCCGCCAAGCAGACCCAGACGGGACTGACTGAACTCCCCCTCCCTCGGCCACAGAGTGCTGTGCACAGCTGTGTATGGCCAACCTGCAAGACATGTTAGCAGAGAAAAGGGAGGTGGGTGTGATTCGATGCCATGTGTGTGTTTCAAAGAGCATGCACACAAATACTGAATATTCTTTTATGCATAAAATATTTCTGGAAGAACACTCAGGAAATTGGTAACAATGGCTATCTCTGGGAGAAGAAGGGAAGGATGAGGATGGGAGGTGATTTCTCACCATCTTCCCCTTCATGCATTTTCTACCACGTGCATGAAACTTCCACAACTGGAAAAAAAAAGTTATTTTCTTTTCTACTGTCAAACTCAAAGGTTTTCTGAGGCAGAGGCCCATGGCTACTGCTATTGTGCTCCTGTCCTCCCACACCTGGACTCCCAGTACCTGGCATGGAGTGTCCTGGTCCAGTTCAGCCTATGTGGCTTCTGTTTACCTCTGTAAAGTACAGATTTTTTAAATATATTTTTGAGTTGGTGTATACTTAGCTTTTACATATTTTTCAGCTATGAAAACAAATCTCCAAATTATTTTCATACATGTTTCTCATTTTATCCTAATACCCACCCTAATCAAACCAACCATGAACTCTTTTTCTTCTTCTGCCAACTACTACCTACAGCAATGTGTGCAGAAGTTGCTGAAAATTGCTAGAATAGTACGTTCCTAAGTAGAGTCCACGAATGATATTTCCAACATCTTGCATCTGTGCACAAGAAAAACTGCCCTGGAAGGTGTTTTGGAATGAAAGCCATGGCTCCAAAAGCTCCAGTTAAGAGCTGCACCTGTGGTGGGAGCAGTCAGGTGACACGGGCAAGTTCACACTGTGTCTCACCGTTCTCACCTGAAAATTACATTTCCCTCAGAGAGTTGACAGTGATGGCTGGATGAGAACATATTTGTTTCACATAGTTACCACCCACTATTATGGCTCTTTTCTGATTGCAAGGTAATTGTTATCTGGGTGGAGAGATGCAGGAAAAACAATTACAATGATATAAGTAACAATGTATCCATATTGTCTGAACAATAAATCTGCACTTAACCAAATATGCGCTCACATGATGCTAATATCTTCTCACATGATACTATTATCTTCAATGAGTACAATAATGTTGCTTTTTGAGCTTCTAAGTAATATGTATTTAAATACTATCCCAGGCTCAGCGCCTGTAGCTCTGCAGCTAGGGCACTGGCCACATACACCAGGGCTGGTGGGTTTGAACCCAGCCCAGGCCTGCCAAACAACAATGACAACTGCAACAAAAAAAATAGACTGGCATTTTGGCGAGTGCCTGTAGTCCAGTGATTCTCAACCTGTGGGTTGCGATCCCTTTGTAACAAGGAAAATACATCCTGCATATCAGATGTTTACATTACAATTCATAACAGTAGCAAAATTACAGTTATAAAGTAGCAACAAAAATAATTTTATGGTTGGGGGTCACTGCAACATGAGGAACTATATTAAAGGGTTCGTGGCATTAGGAAAGTTGAGAACCACTGCGTCCCAGCTACTTGGGAGGTTAAGGCAAAGAGAATTGCTTAAGCCCAAGAGTTTGAGGTTGGTGTGAGCTGTGACTCCATGACACTCTACCAAGGGCAACCTAGTAAGACTCTATCTTAAAAATAAATAAATAAACACTACCCCATGCCTTCTATGTTGTTGCATGTATATAATTTTTGATTAATAATTCAACATAAAATCAGTCATATTAAAGTTTGGCAGACAGTAAAAAATGAACAAACATCATCATTTCTTTTTTTTTAAGTTTAAATTGTCTTATTTCAAAATATTAATTAAGGAGGTACAAGTATTTTTATTACATGGATACCTACATAATGCATAAGCCAGGACTTTTGGTGTGCCCATCACTGGAATAGGTAAATTTTTAATCCCTAGATGATCTTCTCACCCAAACCGCTCCTAGGTTTTTACTTTATATCACTTTGTGCCCATGTGCACCCACCTATTAGTGAGACTATCTGGTGTTTAGTTTCCCACTCCTGAGGTACTTCACTTAGCATAATACTCTCCAGTCCCCTCCACATTGCTGCAAAGACATTGTTTCATTCCTTTTTATGGCTGAGTAGTGCTCCAAGGTGTGTGTGTTGTGTGTGTGTACACGTATATATATCACATTTTCTTTATTGACTCATAGATAGAAGAGCACTGAGGTTGATTCCACATCTTTGCAGTTGTGAATTGTGCTGGGATAAACATTTGAGTGCAAGTGTCTTTTTTGATAAAATGATTATGTTTCCTTTGGATAGATTCACAGAAGTGGACCAAATTGTAGGACTACATTCATTTCTTTGAGAGCTCTCCATACTGTTTTCCATATAGGTTGTTTAATCTGCAGTCCCACCAACAATGTCTCTCTGTGTCTATGCCAACATCTATTATTTCCTGACTTTTTAATAATAGCCATTCTAACAGGCGTAAGGTGTACTTTACTGTGGTTTTAATTTGAGTGTCCTTGATAGTGATGTGGAGCATTTTCCCATGTTTTTTGGCCATTTGTCTATCTTCTTTCAAAAAACTTCTCTTCATGGCTTTTACCCACTTTTTGGTGAATTCTTTTTATTTCTTGCTGATTTGAGTTCTTTGTAGATTCTAGATATCAGTCCTTTGTTGGATGTATAATTTGTGAACACTTTCTTCCATTCTGTGTGTTGTGTGTTCACTCTATTGATTCGTTCCTTCATTGTGTAGAAGCTTTTTAATCTAATTAATTGTCATTTTATTTCTTCATTGTTGCTATATTTGCCTTTGAGGTCTTGGTCATAAATTATTTGCCTAAATCGATATCTGAGTTTTCCTGTTTTCTTCTAGAATTTTTATGGTTTTGTACCTTATATTTAAATCTTTAATTCACCTTGAATTCATTTTTTATATGGTAAGAGATAAGGATCCTGTTTTATTCTTCTGCATGTGACTATCCATTTTTTCCAGCAACATTCATTGAATAGGGCTTCCTTCCCCAGTGTAAGTTGGTATCTGCTTTGTTGGAGATCAGCTGGTTGTGGGTAGATGGTTTTCTTTCTGATTGCTGCATTATGTCTTGTTGGTCTATATCTTTACTTTCACATCACACTAGCACCATGCTGTTTTGGAGTTGGGTAAGTGATGAGTCCAGATTTGTTCCTTTTGCTTAGCTTTGCTTTGGCTACTTGGGCTTTTTTTCGGTTCCAAACAAAGCATAGAATTATTTTTCCTAGATCTGTGAAATAGGTTATTGGTGTTTTGATAGAGAGGTGTTAAATCAGTAAATCACTTTGGGTGATTAACAATATTCATTCTTCCAATCCATGAACAGGGGATGTTTTTACATTTGTGTCATTTCTGTTTTCTTGCATCAGTGTTTTGTAGTTCACCTTGTAGAGGTCTTTAACCTCCTTTGTTAAGTATATTCCTAGGTATTTTATTTCCTTTGTACGTATTGTGAATGATATTGAGTCCTTGATTTATTTGACTCTCCACTTGAAAGTTATTAATATATAGAAATGCTATTGATTTGTGTACATTGATTTTGTAACCTGAGACTTTGGTGAATTTATTTATCAATTACAAGAGTCTTCTGGTAGAGTCTTTAAGGTTTTTAGATACAAGATCATACCATCAGCAAACAGGGATAGTTTGACCTCCTGTTCCCTGATTTGGATGCCTTTTAGTTCACTATTTTGCCTGATTACTCTGAATATGACTTCCAATATCATGTTGAATAGAAGTGGGGACAGTGGATGCCCTTGTTCTGTCCCAGTACTCACTGGGAATGCTTTCAATGTCCTCTCATCTAGTATGATGTTGACTGTAGGTTTGTCATATATGGCTTTTACAATTTCAAGATTTGTTCCTACTTTGTCCACTCTGTTTTTATCATGACAGGGTTCTGTTGTTACTGTTTTTCTGGATTTTTATCAAATGCTTTATCTGCATCTATTGAGATGATCATGTGGTCTTTTTTTTCTGCTTATGTGCTGAATAATGTTTATTGATTTGTGTATGTTGAATCATCCATGCATCCCTGGGATGAAACCCACTTGATCATGGTAGATTATCTTTTTGATGTGCTACTGAATTCTGTTTGCTAATACTTTGTTGAGGATTTTCGCACCTATATTCATAGGGATATCATTCTGTAGTTTGTTTTTCTTTGGTATCGGGGCAATGCTGGCTTCATAAAATGAGTTAGAGAGGGAGTCCCTCCTTTTTAGTTTCTTTAAAATAGGTACCAGTTCTGCTTTGTAGGTGTGATAGAATTCAGCTGTGAATCCATCTGGTCCAGAGATTCTGTTTCATTACTGCTTCAATGTTACTGCTCATTATTGGTCTGTTCAGGTTTCTGTTCAAGTTCCCAACAGGCTTGGGAGATTGCATGTTTTGTAAATATCTCTGAGGCCCATTTATGCTACAGGCCTATTTAAATCTAGTGGGGTTTTTAAAAATTCATTTTATGCTTCAATAATCTGTCCAGTAGAAATCCCCAACTTCTAAGATACTACTATTTATTGCTTTGCTATAGAAGAATTTGTTTCTTTCATTTTTTTTATTATTATTATCATTGTTGGGGATTCATTGAGGGTACAAGAAACCAGGTTACACTGTTGGCATTTCTTACATAAAGTCCCTTTTACAACTGTGTCTTGCCCCCAAGAGGTGTGTCACACACAAAGACCCCACCCCACTCCCTCCTTCCCTCTCTCTGCTCTTCCTTTCCCTCATACCCCTCCCTCCTTCTCTCTCTCTGCCCTCCCCTTTCCCCACTCCCCACCATGTACCAGGTCATTAATTGTCCTCATATCAAAACTGAATACATAGAATTCATGCTTCTCCATTCTTGTGATGTTTTACTAAGAATAATATGTTCCACTTCCATCCAGGTTAATACAAAGGCTGTAAAGTCTCCATTTTTTTAATGGCTGAATAGTATTCCATGGTATACATATACCACAGCTTGTTAATCCATTCCTGGGTTGGTGGGCATTTAGGTTGTTTCCACATTTTGGCGATTGTAAATTGAACTGCAATAAACAGTCTGGTGCAAGTGTCCTTATGATAAACGGATAGTTTTCCTTCTGGGTAGATGCCCAGGAATGGGATTGCAGGATCAAATAGGAGGTCTAGCTTGAGTTCTTTGAGGGTTCTCCATACCTGCTTCCAAAATGGTTGTATTAGTTTGCAGTCCCACCAGCAGTGTAGCAGTATTCCTTTCTCTCCACATCCATGCCAGCAACTGTAGTTTTGAGATTTTGTGATA
>CAUYQV010129640.1:0-19816 GCA_963574575.1 Galagoides demidoff
TCTGATGAAGACAGGCGCATGGCCTACAAACATATGAAAACAATGCTCATCATCCTTAATCATCAGAGAAATGCAAATCAAAACCACTTTGAGATATCATCTAACTCCAGTAAGATTAGCCCACATCACAAAATCCCAAAATCACAGATGCTGGCATGGATGTGGAGAAAAGGGAACACTTATACATTGCTGGTGGGAGTGCAAACTAATAACCTTCCTTTTGGAAAGATGTTTGGAGATCACATAGGGATCTAAAAATAGACCTACCATTTGATCCTTGAATTCCTCTACTAGGTATATATCCAAAAGACCAAAAATCAATTTTTAACAAAGATATTTGCACCGGAATGTTTATTGTAGCCCAATTCATAATTGCTAGGTCATGGAAGAAGCCCAGGTGCCCATCAACCCATGAATGGATGAATAAATCATGGCATATGTACTCATGGAATATTATGCAGCCTTAAAAAAGATGGAGACTTTACCTCTTACATGTTTACATGGATGGAGCTGGAACATATTCTTCTTAGCAAAGTATCCAATGTACTCAGCCCTACTATGAAATCAATTTATAAGCACCCACACTTTCATATGAAAGCTATAACATAACTATAGCCCGAGAAGAAGGGGAAAGAGGCGGGAAAGGGAGGGGAGGGGAGAGTGGAGGTGGTGGGACCACACCTACGGTACATTTTACAAGGGTACAAGTTAAATCTAAGTGTAGAATATAAATGTCTTAAAACAATAACAAGAAAATGAAGTGAAGGCTCTGTTAACCAATTTGATGAAAGTATTTCAAATTGTATATAAAACCAGCACATTGTACTCCATAATTGCATTAATGTACACAGCTCTGATTTAATTAAAAAAAAAAAAATCTGTTGTCTATAGTTTCTCTGGTTTTAAGAAATTATAGACAGGAGAACTCCAGTATCTGATTCTAAATTCATTGATAGTATATAGAAATGAATGTGAGTTGATTCACACTAAAAGCCAGGTTAAAATTACTTAGAATGAAGATGTATTAAAGTATGTACTTCTCAGGGCTGGGCACAGTGGTGCTCTCCTGTAATCCTAGCACTCTGGGAGGTCGAGGTGAGTGGATTGCTTGAGTTTGAAATCAGTGTGAGCAAGAGTGAGACCCATTTCTACCAAAAGTAGAAAAATTAACTGGCATTGTGGAAGGCACCTATAGTCCCAGCTACTCAAGAGGCTGAGGCAGGAAGATTGCTCAAGCCCAAGAATTTGACGTTGCTGTGAGCTGTGGTGCCATGGTACTGTGCCCAGGATGACAAAAAAAAAAAATTTATTACAAACCTAATGTTAGTTTATGTTAGCCCTTTAAATATAAGGTACGAGATCAAATATTACTTTGTGCTTTATTATTTTTGCCCAGATTTTCACATAGGGAGGACATTTTATTTGAGAAAAATTAAGATTTGGCTATATACAGGATTGTATCATCTTTAAACTATTGGGGGATCCACCTTTCTCCTTTATTGTGACTATCTTTCTGTCATTAAGATTCTTATTTTCTTATTGTTAAAATCTTGGTTTGGAAATAATTGGGACTTCTCTGTTTTTGTTTGAACTTGACAAATTCAGAAAAGCTACTGCAACTAACCATAAGTGACCGTGGACGTGAGGGCTGGACCTGCTGTGGGGATGCTGCTGTATGTAGCAGTAGTACACAGCCAGCAATGTTCCCAGAAGCTGGCCTGCTGTCCCCACAGGCCCCGTGCTGCTGACTTCAGACCGTGTCTGTTTGGCTGCAGTCGTGAATCTTGTTCCTTCTCTCATCTGGGGTGGTGGTTGATGACCCAGCCTCCCCCTCAGCACTGGCACTGATGGCTAGTGAGAAGTGAATCCTCTTTGACATGGGGAGGCATTCATTTAATTTATAGTCTCAGGATACACACCGTTTATCTCTTGTGAGAGCAGGCAGACGTGGGTGTGTGTGTGTTAAATTTGCATTCCCTGTGCATTGCCTTTGCTCTCAGGTATGATAAATGGTTTTGTAGGTCATGGCAATGTGAGCTCTTAGGGGTTGCTTTGTAAATATTACATTTTAAAAGCTTTTACCCCATTTTATTTTGTAAAAACATCATGATCCTATATTTGGATATTGTATTAGCATTCCTGTTGCTGACTTTCTATCTTTAAGGGGAAAGTTATTTTGGAATAGTATATTCACTTGGGTTCATAATCCATGGCCATCCATCTAATTTAATTAACCCAGGTGATAGCTTGTATCTCAGTTTTTATAGTCAACCTGAAATTTTCCTACTCTTCAATTGTAGTCATCAGGGAAGGAAAAAAAGGAAGCATACGTGTTATTCATGTTCTTCCGCAGTAGAGAAACAGAAGCATACCTAACTTATGTTTGTATTGGAATGTGGAGTTGCTTACTTTGATTATTGTTTGGGAACTGATTTTTGTTGCTGTTTCTCAGGGACACAGCTGGTCAGGAGAGATTCAACAGCATTACCTCAGCTTATTACAGAAGTGCAAAGGGGATCATATTAGTGTATGATATCACTAAGAAGGAGACGTTTGATGATTTGCCAAAATGGATGAAGATGATTGATAAGGTAGGTGTTTCACTTTCTGTCCAGTGGGAGTCCTCTGCTTGTGGATGTTAACCGTTAGAAAAGGAAGAAGGGGGAAGCACCTTTACTGAGCTTGCTTCCCTACAGACTAACATCACTGTAGTAGTCTTCGGGTAGTTATGTAGTCCCATGTTATAGATGAGGCAAAGAAGAAGAAAATTTATCCAGAGTCAACTTAGAAGTAATAAACCAGGATTTTTATTCTGGTGCTCTGACTGTCTGACTCAGTCCACTATCTCCAGCTGCTGTCGTGGGGAGGATGGCTTCTTCCACAGTGCCTGCGGGCAGAGCAAAGGCGTCCATCACCCACTGGGCATCTGCCTCTGAATTGTAGCTATCCTTTAGCTCCTTATTTTGAACAAAGTAGATTTTCTTTTCTGGCCCCGGTCGAATCCACTGAGTATCCTGTGTTTGTGTGATTAATTTCAGCCATGGGTTTTCCTCTAAGAAATGTATTCCCCAGATAGACATTTAGAAGGGAGAACAGTTGGGGGTGAGATGTGGGGTATGCAGTTGACCACAGTTTGAGTTTTCTTCCCCTTACACAATAATTTGATGTTTAGTTCCTTTGTTTAATAAGAGTACCTAATACAAATAGGATTTTATCTACAAATTTTATTTGAACCTGTCTGTTAAATAATGTTAGAAAATGTGCACTTGCCAGTTTCACCAAGCGTGTCATCTGCGTATGCCTCTTTAAAATGTGTCTTGGACCAGGGTCACAAAGATGAATTCCCCCTGAGGTAGAGTCCATCACTGGGTTCTGATGTCTCCTCAAGCTGAAGCCAGTGTCTGCTCCTCAGGAGGTTAAAAAGGGACAGGTTTTATAGTTTAAAATTTTGGAACTAATGTGAATATAAAACTAAAGGAAATGGCCTAATTCCCAAGACCCAGCAAGGGGCTTGCATCTCTGGAGTCTGAGGGAGGTCTGCTGCTGCGCCCTTTTTTGCGTATTTGGTGGGAGTGTCATCTCTTGACTGGTGAGTGCAGACAGGTGCTGTCACTGCTGCCTACATGTCTCAGAGACTGGCTGAGTAACTGGGCCAAGGCCACATTGTTTAGGTGTCTTTTTTTTTTTTTTTTTTTACAGTCTGTTTCAAATAACTTTTTAAGAAATGTATAAAATTAAATGAGTTGCTTCAGAGATTTTGCCATTTTTTTTTTTTAATGAGAGAATTCTGCTATGGACCTATGTTTATTTTATTTTATTTTTTATTTTTTTATTATTATTATTATTTTTAAGAGACAATGTCTTGCTCTGTTGCTTTGGCTGGAGTACGGTGGCCCAGCCATGGCTCACAGCAACCTCAAACTCCTGGACTTAAGTGATCCTCCTGCCTCAGTCTCACAAGTAGCTGGGACTACAGATGTATACCGCCATACCCAGCTAACATCTATTTTTTAAAACTTAGAAATGTAGCATAACTTTTTTTCCTACTTTTAAAATCAATGATACTTTCATTATAGAAATTTGGGAAATCAAGAAAAGCCCAAAAGTAAATTTAAAATTTATACTTTTAGCATGCTGAAAAACCAAATTGAACTGACTCCATTTATCTTAGTTCACTGAATATTTATCAAGAGGCCTTTCCTGTGTCATTAAATGATTTTTCAAACAATAAATAAAGCATACTTTTTACTTTTAATGACTGTGTTTTTTAGGAATTACTTTAACTTACTTGATTCTTCATCTGTTTTGTAGGAGTTTCAGGTTTTTTCAATTGAGTGTAGAGCTTTGTGCTGTGTGTTGAATGATTTCCTTAGGATGGAATCATAGGATTTTGTCAAAGGACAAGAACATTGTGATTCCAAGTGCCTGTGACCAGGTGGCTGTCTAGGACGCAGTGAGCCCTGTCTCACACTCTGAGTCCAGTCCTGCCAGGGACCTGCTGGGCCCTCACGTGTGGCAGAAGTGAATGAGCCCAAAGTACCGTACAGGGTCACCTTTCCCTTCAGTATGTGCCATCTTTGAAATGCAGCTTCTTTTAAACTTCCACAGTATGCTTCAGAAGATGCAGAACTTCTCTTAGTTGGAAATAAGTTGGACTGTGAAGCAGACAGAGAAATCACCAGGCAGCAAGGCGAAAAGGTGAGAGGCGTGGGGCCACCAGAGGCCCGGGCCCTACACGGCACTCAAGACTTGGTGTCCTTTGCTTTTCACAGATCACTTACTGTTTCTATCAGGAGATGATCACTCAGCCTCGTCCTTCTCATTCATTTGCTTTCTGTTTTTACTCCTGCACCACTGTGTTCATCTGAAGTGGAGACAAAGCCCATCAGTGTCCGCACAGTTATCATCTAACCTGACATTCTGTCGTTACATAGGGAAACATTTTTTGAGCCATAAAATTGCTCTCTGGATTTTAAATTTCCTTCATTTTTGCTAAGGATTCAATCACGGAGAAATCATGTCACTTGTGTTTTATGAAATATTACATAATTAGAGACTTGGCCAAGTAATTTGACTGGCAAGTCCTAGTAGCATCTTAGAGATTTTGTTGTGTGTTATTTTGCTAGTTCTTCATAATGTAGGAATTCATTATACTTGTGAATTTTATATTTGGACACAAATGGGACTTTCTAGCCCTTTAGCCCAGCTTCTTTGTTTAAAGCTGAGCCCAGTGGCTGGGACCCACCCCCACCCCAGAACTCTGTGGTGCCCCACACAGAGGAAATGGTATGTATTTTTTCTCTCAGTTTGCACAGCAGATAACTGGGATGCGGTTCTGTGAAGCAAGTGCCAAGGATAACTTCAATGTGGATGAGATATTTCTGAAACTTGTTGATGACATTTTGAAAAAGGTAAAAAAAAAAAAAAATCTACATCCTGAAACCTGTTTTTTCCTTTATTACATTTTTGTTGAGAAGTATTTAGACACAAAAGTACATTTGGGCTTAGGATCCAGAACCAGGTATAGCTGTCGGCCCAGCTGGGGGCATCCTCCTGCTGCAGTGACACTGTCTCCCATCTCGGGTTTCCATGTCCTCAGCGTCCATGTGCAGGGTATTTGCTCAGCCCTGACATGTGCTTTGGTGGAGTGACTTAAACATGCTGTAGCAACATGACATGTTTGACATTTATTTTTCTTTTTTCCTATTTTCCCATGAAAATTAAGTCCAACACAGAGCTGCACTTGCCTCCTTAGTGCTCAGGGAGCCGCCTCACAGGCCTTTCTGTGATGCTGAATTGTGGGGAAATTGCTGGACAGCTTCACTGAGCAGCAACAGTTTATTCAGGCATCTTGAGGCTTCCATTCAAAGATTATTAGTAAGAACTGAAGTTAAGTCCTTCGAATACAAACCATTTTCATTTAGTAATGCATTAAATTTTCATTATACTGAGTACAGTGAAAATAAATGTTTGTGAGGTTGGTCAGGTCACTTTACCACAGGGTATTAAATAGAGTCTTCTGGACTTACAGAGTCCCTGGTGTTCAGTGTTGGGACATGCAGTGCCCTGAACATGTTTGTCTTTTTTTTTCTTAATATTTTAACATGTGATTAATCTTCGATCAGAGAACTTTATAGAACAATACTTTATTATATAATTATATAATATGCAAAATCTTTACAGTTGACCCTTTAACAACACAGGGGTTAGGGATACCTCACACAGTCAAAAATCTGCATATAACTTTTATTCCCAAATACTTAACTACTGATAGCCTGCTATTGATTGGAAGCCTCAGCCAGTAACAGTTGATTGACTAACACTTATTTTGTATGCTTTGTGTATTATATACTATATTCTTACAATAAAGTAAATTAGAGAAAAAAATACTGAGAAAATCATAAGAGAAAATACATTTCTTATTTATTAAGTGGAAGTGGGTCATCTTTGTCACACTGGGTAGACGGAGGAAGAAGAAGGGTTGGTCTCACTGCCTTGGGGGTGGGAGAGGCAGGAAGGCAAGTCAGGCATGCTTGTTATAACTTGTATTGAAAAAAAATTCACATGTAAGTCCAGGTCGTTCACAAGTCAACTGTAATGTACTTTATGGGGTTAAAATGTGTTTATCTTTTCTCCTTAACCTTTAGATGCCTCTGGACATCTTAAGGAATGAGTTGTCCAATAGTATCCTCTCATTACAACCAGAGCCCGAGATACCCCCAGAACTGCCTCCACCAAGACCACATGTCCGATGCTGTTGATTTGCTACTTTGGAGACAAAGTGGAAACAATTCTTGGAAAGGGGGGAAAAGCGCTCTATTCTGCACTACAATCATTTTGACAATTTCCTTTCGCACTTTGTAATCCAAGTCAGAGCTATACACTAACTTGTAAATATGCAAATATGCAATCCTGGGTAAGTTTTGGTTATAAGTTATATACTTCCCTCCAAATTATTATATTTCATTCATTACCCCAGTGTCTGGTGTCCATGCACTGGGGACCTAGTACTTCTAATATGAAGAATGGGAGAAATGAAAAGTGTAGTGTTTTCTTGAAATAAATAATATGAGGACGGAAGATACTCTGATAAGAAGAGAGAATGTGGTGCTTTGCTTACTGTTTTAAAGAAAATTTGTAAAACTAAAGACTTTTGGGGAAAAAAGCTATTATCTTAAGTGCTTTTTCTTTATTTACAAGACATTTCCCCCAGCTGTAGCATCTTCGAAGTATTGGAGTGTTTCTGCCACAAAGCTCCACCCATGATTATCCTTGAAGGGTATTTATTAATGTAATGGTAGAATATTACTAGTTAGAGGGCTGGATTTGACTTGGTCTGAAGGCTGCAGAATCTCTGTCATGGTTTCCTAAGGACATACACTTATCCTTTTAAGAACTACAAAGACTTAATAAAGAAAGAAATGTTTTTGAAGCTATAGAGAAAGACTTTAAAACAAAGCTGCTGTCCTAAACAAATCCTGTTTAAAGGAATTTTAAAGAGATACATTTTACTATATCAAAGAACATATGTGTATTTGCCTAAACATTCTGTTTCTTTGTAATGAGAAAACTTCTCCCCTTTATGGTGAAGCTTACTCCAGTTAAGCCTAGACTGTGTTCAGTTTTTTGTTTGTTTTTTTTTTTTTTTTTTGGTCTGATAATTTGTGAACTCTTATCTTTGGTATATATATCTTTTATTAAACTGCACTGTTTTGTTTAGTCAAGGTAAATAAGTAATTATGTATTTGAATAACTTGGCGTGTCTTGAGTGTTGTGGTATGAAAAGCATTGTGGTCTTTCTACACTAATGAAGTGCAAATAAAATTTTGTATTTATGAATGACAGTTGAATTGCGATATTTATGCAATTATTGGTTGTATATATAACAGTGTTCTTCATGAACTTCACAGGTTAATCTTTCGAGTGTCTTAGATAGGAAAAGTATAGTTTTCCTTCACTGTAGAAAGCAGTTCGGTACTTTTGCAGAGGGTTAAACATAAAACTACCATGATCCAGCAATTCTAGGTATATACTCAAGATGGAAAGCAGAGACTCCAAGAGAGACGTGTACACGTAGCATTATTCATGGTAGCCAAAAGGTGGAAACAACCCAGATGGCTATCAACAGAATAATGGATAATCAAAATGTAGTCATTATAAATTGCCATTGTGTGCTTACACTGGCAAACAAACAGCTCAGTGAGGTTTTAAAACCTTGGTATGTTAGTGTCTCACAGCTGTGTTCCTGTCAATGTGTGGTGGTATCTTGCTGAGTGGTGTTCATTATTATGTGTTTTTGTGTGCTGTGGCAATGTGGCAAGAATGTTGGAGTATGAATTAGCCGTTACATTTTTTGTTAAACTTGGCAAGAGTGGAAGTGAAACTAAGGACATGTTAGTCTGAGTTTATGGGAATAATGCCATAAAGAAAATGGCAGTGTACAAATAAACATTTTTCTGAGGGGAGAGAAAGTGTCACTGATGAAGAGAGATCAGGGTGACCGATAGTGAGCAGCACTGACAAAAATAAGGTAAAAATTCATTGAACTGTGCATCAAAATTATCGGCTGACTATGAGGAGCATAGCAGATCAGTTAAACATCAGTAGAGAAACAGGAAAATCTTAACTGAAAATCTTTGCATGAGAAAGGTGTGTGCAGAAATCCTCCTGAAGGAGCTCACTAATCAACAAAAGCAAAGCAGAGTTGAAGTGTGCAAGACCTTTGGAGAGGTAAGACGGTGTTTTGGGTCTTGTTATCACAGGTGATGAAACATGGGTGTACCAGTATGACCCTGAAACAAAAGTGTCCAAGGGTACGATCAATGTCAGCCAGTTCTCCACAACCAAAAAAACTTTGTCCAAATAGAGTCCAAACAGTGTTGATAACCTTTTTTGATATCAGAGGCACTACTGACTATGAATTTGTACCAGTTAGACAGTTAACCTAGTTTACTATTTGCAAGTGCTAAAAAGGCTGCATGAAAAAGTTGGAAGAAAATGACCTGAACTTTTCAACAACTCATGGCTCTTGCATCATGACAATGCACCAGTTCTCACAGCACTATCTGTGAGGGAGTTTTTAGCCAAAAAACAAATAACTGTATTGGAACACCCTTTCTACTCACCTGAATTACTTAGAAGGGTGGACTAGGTTCTGATGTCAGTGCCCATGGTGATATTTAGCAGTGGGGTATGTAGCACATTTCCTAGGGTGAGTTTGCCAACTTAATTGTCTTTTTTCAGCCTTAAAGAGGAAGGAAATCCTGACACCTGCTACAAATATGGATGAATCTTGAAGATGTTATGCCAGTTAAGTAAGTTTCATGAACATGAGGTATCCTACATATAGAGTAGTCAGATTTGTAGACACAGAAAGTGGAATGATGGTTGCCCTGGAAGAGTTGAGAGTTGGCGTTTGATGGGTACAGAGTTTGAGTCTGGGGCGATGGGAACGTTCTGGAGATGGACATTCTGCTGGGCTGCTATCACCACCATCTGGTGGTGCACAGTCCAGTGGCATTAGAATGCATTCACACTCCAATAGCAGTGCCAGCCCTGCAGTGTGAATGCTGTCTAATGCCACTGGACTGTGCACTTCACGGCACATGTGTGTGTATGTAGTGTCCTCAAGAAAAAGTTTTTATTTTCATCGCTCATGATTGATAATGGATCGTGCCAGTTACCCATTCTCTCACCTCCAGGCCTGTTCTTCTGTAGTCTGCTCTGTGGTGCTTGGGCTGGGACTCTAAAATACATTTGCCAAACCTTGCTCTTCCTGTTTGGGAGGAACTAGTGGGAGAAACTCAAGGAAGTCAGGAAGAGGGAGAAGGGGCCCACTTGCTGTTTTCAGATTCCCATCAGCCTCCCCACAGTTACAACAGTCGCTGCCCCCCCATAAGAGGTGCCGAGGTGCATTTGAACTTGTCAGGCTCCTGCCTGGGGGCCACCCCAGCGCCTGCTTTGCTGTATCCTCAGCAGTCCACGTGCCCACCAGGTCCTGCCCTCTCAGTCTGAGCACCTTCCTCAGAAGCTCAGGACCAGCCTTGCAGGGGTCCTTCCTTTGAGCACTGAGTTGTGGCAACACCCCCTCTTTTTGCTCCCCTGGCTCTGGGGGTAGTAGCTACTAACTCCAGTTATTAATTGCTAAGTTCTCTTTCTGTTGGTTTTATTTTAATAACTGTAGCTAGTTCCCTGTGTTAAAATCCCTGTTTAGAAATACCTTACTTGGTGTCTATCTTCCTAACAGCCTGGTGCCAGGAGTGATCTCAGGAAACAGAGCCTCAAAGATGAGTTTAAGAAAAATAGTTTTGTTCTGGGCATTTGTGGCTCATTCAGTCATTTGTGGTCTGTGTTACATTGACAGCTTAATCTTAGTTCTTCCATTAGTGTCTTCCATCAGCTGTAGTATTAACAAAAATACATTCTCAAGTTAGTAGCGTAGTTTAGGGAGTAAAGGTCGGAATTTGCGGGAAGTCCTAGTGTGGTTTGCAGCTCGAGTTTGATTTTGTTCTTTGGTTTCCACCATACTTTTGAGTTTTCCTCCACTGAGCACAGTTTTGTGAGAGCAGGCCTGGGAGGGAGCTCTGTCTACACTCTCAGTCTCCATAGGGAACTGCTGTTCTGTGCCCATCTTGCCAGTGTCCTCCTGACTAGCTACGGCCTGCCCTACCTCATGGTGGCCAGCAGACTGGTGGCGTGTGATGAGCTGAGGCTCAACGCTAATCTCTCTAGAGATTGTTAAAGGGAACTGTCCTTCTGAAGAAATTGTGAATAATATTTTGTTTTTATTCCTCATTGTTCTAGATTAGTGTCTCATTTCTCACAGGAACTCTGAAACATAGAGCCATTTATACAATTTTCAGTAATCAGTAGAGGTGGCAAGAAACATAATTCAAGAAACTAAAAATCACACCATAGATCAGCTAGGTACAGTGGCATGAGTCTTCAGTCCCCAGACATTTGGGAGACCAAGAGGGATCACTTATGTCCAGGACCTGGAGTTGACACCAGCCTGGGCAACTTAGTAAGACTGTCTAAAGGAGGGGGGAGGGGGAAATGCCTAAGACCACAGGATCTGTAGATTTTGTTATAGCCACAAAATAATATTTCTAGTGTATGAACTATGTATTAGGCATAGTTTGGATTCAGGATCTACGTGAAGAATCATTTTCTCCGGCCCATTCTCTTCTTAGCTCCTGGATCTTTGAGTGCCTCAGTTGGCAGGTGTTTTTTTTTTAAACTAATTGCTTCAAGTTTTTGAAAAGTGCAAGGTGAACATTAGTTGACACAACTAAACAAAGAGGTGAGTTTCACTTGTCTCTGGCTGTGAAACAAGCTGCCTAAAATTAGTTTGGGTTTTTCTCATGACTTGACATTACCAGGGAGAGAGAAAGTGTTTGGAGATTATTTGTTGCCTAGAATTTGTAAGTAGGGCCACAAACTACAGTTAAGAATGGGTCAGGACATGATCCAAGAGCCTGTCACTTAGTTGTTAACACTAGTCAACGTGACGGCTGGTGGCAGGGCAGACGTGGGGGACTGTGCACTGAAAACCTGTCTGTTAATCTGGAACAGAAGGAACTTTGTAGGAAGAATATACATAGTAAAATACATGCTGGTGGGCCAGGCCCAGCAGCTCACTCCTGTGATCCTAGCACTCTGGGAGGCCCAGGCAGATGGATTGAGCTCAGGAGTTCAAGACCAGCCTAAGACAGGCTGAGACCCCATCTCTACTAAAAATAAAAAAGTTAGCCAAGTGTTGTGGTGGATACCTGTAGTCGCAGCTAATTGGGAGGCTGAGGCAGAAGGACTGCTCAAGCCCAGGAGTTGGAGGTTGCTGTGAGTTATGATGCCACCACACTCTACCCTAGTGACAGGGTAAGACTCTATCTAAAAAAACAAACAAGCACTGCTCACTCTCCCGATTGGTTTTAGCCTTCCAAAACATTTGACCACCTATTATGTTTGATGAAGCCTGTTCTGATGGTAGAGATGAGGTAATTATTGAAAATGAAGTTGAACTTGTCTGGGCACATACAAACCTAAAACACGTCTCACTCCAACAATATATGAGAGTGGCTGAGAAGGCTCTGGATTCTGCCCAGGTATTTTTACAAGGGCAGATTGGTAAGTTTGATCTGCTTGTGGGTCCAACAGCTCTGTGCCATAGGCTTAAATCATAACCCTGTCTAGACAAACCGAGAAGAGAGTAAAGCAGCCCAGACCCGTCTCAGTGCATCTGCCTGGTGAGATGGCAAGTCCGTCGGCAGCGTCACCCAGCGGACACGCAGGAGCTCCCAAACAACGGGCAGGACAAACACGAGAGCCATTAAGTCTTACTAGATTTCTTTCTCTAAAAATTGCACACCTTTCTGGCATTCATCCAAATAATGTTCAACAGCAAATGTGATTAAAATGTGCTTTTTGTTGTATTAGGAGTATGCTGCCCAGGCAGGCCCTCTCTGGTTCTGAAGCTCTCTTGGGAAGAGACGATGTTCTCAAAGTCTGTCTCAGACCCACCAGGCCTAAGGCACCTGGCAGGTCAGCCAACCAAGCCTGCATTTATCTCAGGAGTCCCTTAAGGATCTCAACCCCAATTTGCCAAGCTGCCCTTAAACTCAGGAAACAGCAAAATCGTAATAAGGTCTGTAGTCCATTAGCCGTGTACAAATGTCCAGTTCCGGGTTTAGACTGTCACACTCTGGTTATGTGAGATGTTACCGTCAGGGACATGGTGGCTCTGCACTACTTTGCAGTTTCCTGTCAGTCTGCACTTACTTTAAAATGGTCTTAAAGTTACTGTGGTAGTAGCAATAGCCAATTAGTGAGCATTTGTTGTGTATTTTTGTTAGGAGAAGTTTAGAGATGCTCTGTCACGTAAGCCTCACAGCCACCCTCACAGGCTAGCCTCTAATATTATCCTCATTTTTCAGAGGAAGTGGCAGCCACAGAAATTAAATAACTTGTCCAAAGATTACAAGGAGGTAAATGGTCAAGAGTGGAATGAACCTGCACAGTCTGGCCCCAGAGACCACCTTCCTAAGCACTGCACCGCACCACAGCGTGTGAGCAGTCTTACTGCGGGGCAGGCTAGGGCGAGGGCGGTTTCAGGGGTTCTTAGACCCAGGGGCGTCTCTGGTGTGCAGTGCTGTAGAGACATCACCAGGTTTAGTGCCAGGAGGTTGTTGGTGACTTCCACAGAGGGCTTTACAGAGCTGTGGTTAGGAGTCAGACTGTAGTGAACTGAGCAATGGGTGTGAGGTGTGACCCCAGAGAGAGGTGTGAGTGGCCCATTCCTGACTGGCTGCCCAGCCCAGAGAGAGGTGGGAGCCGCAGCTGGGGACAGGGAGTTTCCCAACATGCAGAAATCGCAGCTTAGGTCAAAAGAAAAGGGTTAGTGGAAGGGAGGAGCTCAAATACAGGAGAGAGCAAAGACTGGGTGGAGAAGGGGGATTCCTGTCGGTGCACATGTGGGCAGACACTGTCACCAGACCCCCGAGCGCTCTGTGCAGTAGGAGGTTTGTGGCGCAGGGCAGGGCCTTGGGACGGCGGAGGTGCCAGTTATGTGTGCTTGGACACAGTGATCCACAGCAGGAAGCTGACACTGGTCTGGCACTGGTACGACAGACTTCCAGTTTTACGGGTTAAGCTTTCTTAGTACTGTCTTTCCAGATCCCTTCTTCTGTGGCTTCTGTGGCCCCAAGGTCCGTGGCTTTAGACTGTTCTAATCATGTCTTCCTCTGCTCATCTTTCAGGCATTACCCTCCTGGGGAGTGGGAGGCTGCCAGCATCTGTCCAGCCAACAATCATTTCCTCTAGTTTTGCTCAGGGATCAGGTAGCCAAGTGCTCTGGGGAAGGCCGCACCTTTCTGCAGCCACAGGGCGAACCTTGATTGTACATAGTCCCAGGATAACGTTGTCCCTCTGCCAGCGATTGTTGGGATGAGAATGTGACCACATCTTGCCAACAAACATGGTTCTGCTACAAGGTTTTCTGGGAAGAGTTTTACTGCTGAAAGGTATGCACAGGTGCCCAGCCGCCTCTGGAGTGACTGTCTGCAGGGGAGGCCTGGGACTGCAGCAGCCAGCAGGAACCATGAATTCCTGAAATGACAGAATTTGAGACAGGCAGGCGAGAAAAATGGGAAGAATCCTGGACCTTCACTTTCAGAACCCCAGAGTTAACCTGAGCCTTTAGTTTTCTAGCTGTGTGAGATAATAGTTTATACCAATTTTAGTTGGGATTTTCCTTACTAACTGCTGAAGGCATTCTCACTAATAGGATCCCATCCTCCCCCAATTTTCAGTGTATACAGTTGCCTATACCTGTGACCCAGCATCCACCTGAATGCGGACATCTTCCAGGTCTCCAGTGCAGACCATTCCTGGGCACCAAGTGCATGGATCAGGCTACCTACCTGCATCTCCATCTTGGCTTAACTCACTGACATTAAAGCTGATATTACCTTCAATTTGTAAACCTGCCCCCTCCAGCTTATCCTCCTGTATTTCATATCTCAGTGAAAGGAACCATAGCAGCTTCCCAAATTCAAAAATTGAAAGAGACCTAGACATCTTTTCCGTCTGCCACACCCAATTCACCTTCAAGTCCCATTGAATTAAAATCCTCTCCTCTTCAACCTTCTACACTAGATGAAATTTCTATTTCTCATTCTGCTTGCCATTGCCACTGATTTGTGTTTATATCTAATTATTCTTTCTACAAGACACCCCCAATCTCACTGTGACTGTTAAATTCCCGTTTATCATCCATACACATTCAGAAATTCCATCTTTGAGGGGTTTTCCCCAAATGGAGAGATTTCCCCCCCTCAACTCTACTCAAGGTTCACAGAGAGCTCCTCTGATTGCAGAATTATAGTTTTGTCTATTTAACTGCATCTCAGAGAGATCAGGTAACTTGCCCAAATCTGTACTTCTGGCAAGAGATAGAGCTGGGTCTCAATTCTCAACGATTTACTAACCCTTTGGCTTAAGTATATAGTAGAGTAACATGGGCTATTGACTTCCTGCCAACTAGAAGATAACCCCAAACACTGCTTTCTTATTGTCATTTTAATTTGTTAGGAATCACTAGTGCCATTACAGCTCAAGCACTGCCTTTAGGTGACTTTTAAAAGCAAACCTAAGTAGAAAACTATGGACGGTGAATTTAATGGTCAATAATTACATTATCTATAAACAGTTTAAATGTAATTAAAATACAAAGATTGTCATATTGTACAAAAGTGCTGTCTACAACAACCCCACTCTAATTACAAGAACAAAGATAAATTAATAAAAGGATGAAAAAGACATATGAAAACACTAATCAAAAGAAAGCTGAGCTGGTTATATTACTCACAAAGTAGATTTCAGAAGAAGAAATTTTGCCAGGAAAAATACGCGCATTATACATCGGTCATGCTAAAGGAGGCAGTTCACTAACAAGACAACAATCTTAGGTGTGTGTGCACCTCAAGACAGAGCTTTGAAACCCATGAAGCAAAATTTGATAAAGCTGAAAGAAGAAATAGATCAAGCATTATAGTTGGAGATTTCTACACTTCTTTCTCAGTCATCAGTAGAAAAAGTAGATAGAAAATTAGTCAGGCTATAGAAGAAAGACCCAGGAAACCTAATTAAACTTGACGTAATTGAACTTTATCCAATGGCAAAATACCTCTATATTTTTTTAAACATACATGAAACATTCACCAAGACATCATACATAAACTTTAATAAATTGAAAAGAATTGAAATCTAATAAAGCATGGTACACCACAACTAAATAAAACTAGAATAACAGGAACGTATTAGGAAGATCTCTAAACATGTGGAAGATAAACAATACACTTTGAAATAACCCAGGTGTCCAAAAAGAAGTCAATGTGGCCGGTGAAAATGCAAATAAAACAACAAAAATGGGTGGAGTGTGGCTAAAATAGTGCACAGAAGAAAAAGGCATTAAATGCTTATAGAAAAAAAGAAAAAGGTCTTGGGTAACTTTAAGAAACTAGAAAAAGAAGAGCAAATTAAACCCAATGCAAGCAGAATGAAGGAAATAGCAAAGGTGAAGCATACATTAATGAAATTGTGAACATAAAAATGATAGAGAAAAGCCAAAAAGTCTATCCAGACAGCTCAACACAAAAACCCCAAGTAAAAAATGTGCAAAGGACTCAAATTTTCTCCAAACAAGTATACAGAAGGCCAACAAGCACATGGACAGGTGCTCCACATCTCTGGTCATCAGGAAACGTAAACCGTCAGAGATAGACCACTTCATAACCATTAGTGTGACTGTTACCTAAACAAACAAAAAAACCGGTGAGGTTGTGAAGAAAGTGGAACCCTTGTGTACTGCTAATGGGAATGCAGAATAGTGCAGCCACTGTGGAAAATAGTATGGCAATTCCTAAAAATAGTAAACACAGAATACGATCCAGCTGTTCCACTTGTGGGTATAGAAGGTATATTCAGAAGAGTTGAAAGCAAGTACTCAAACATACTGTACATCCATGTCCAGTAGCGTTATTCAAATAGCCAAAAGTTAGAAGCAACTCATGTCCATTGATAGGTGAATGGATAAACAAAATATGTTTAATTATTAATTATTCAGCCCTAAAAAGGAAGGAAATTCTGACACATGGTGTAACATGCATGAACCTTGAGGACATTTTGCTAAGTGAAATAAGCCAGTCAAAAAGGACAAATTATATATTTAAAGACCAGCTTGAGGAAGAGCAATAACCCCCACCTCTACACAGAAAAACTAGCCAGGCATGACAGGATGTCTGTAGTCCCCACTACTCAAGAGGTTGAGGCAAGAAGATTGCTTGAGCCCAAGAGTTGGAGGTTGCTATGAGCTGTGATGACAACCATGGCAGGGGTCCTCAAACTTTTTAAACAGGGGGCCAGTTCACTGTCCCTCACACTGTTGGAGGGCTGGACTGCAGGCCCTGGGACAAGTCGGCTGCTAAGCAGGACAGGCAGCAGCGGCAAAAACACCCGGACGGCCAGATAAATGTCCTAGGTGGGCTGCATGTGGCCTTGAGGACGCCTGCACCATGGCATGCTATCCAGGGTGACAGATTTGAGACTGTGTCCAAAAAAAAAAAAAAATAGAATAGTGATTGCCAGGGAGGGTCTGCAGAACAGGGGAATGGGGTGTTAATCTTTAATGAGCACATAGTTTCAGCTGGGAAAGAAGAAAAGTGCTGGAGATGGATGGTAGTGATAGATGTACGGCAATGTACAGTCACACTAACGGTTATGAAGTGGTCTCTCTCTCATGGTTTACGTTTCCTGATGACCAGAGATGTGGAGCACCTGTCCATGTGCTTGTTGGCCTTCTGTATACTTGTTTGGAGAAATGGCTATTCAAGTCCTTTGCACATGTTTTACGTGGAGTTTTTGTGTTGAGCTATCTGGATAGACTTTTTGGCTTTTCTCTATTATTTTTATGATAATAAAATAATTATTTTTATGTTCTCGATTTCATTAATTTATGCTTCACCTTTGCTATTTCCTTCATTCTGCTTGCACTGGGTTTAATTTGCTCTTAGTGTCACTGGACTATAATTAAAAATGGTTAAAATGGTAAATTTTGTATATGCATATTTTACCAAAATTAAAACTTTTTTTTAAATTGAGGAAATATGTATCTTTGAAAAAATTACTAGCTGCACTAAGAAATAGAGAGGGAAGACTGTTACCCATGATTGGAATAAAAGAGAGGGCCTCACTAAGGGCATTAGAAGTATAATAAAGAAAAAAATACAAACTATTCTACACCTATAAATTTAGCAATTTAAATAAAATGGACAAATTTCTTGACAAACACATGCTGCCAAAGGTCATTCAAAAAGAAACAGGAAACTTTCTCAACGTGATAAAGCTTACCTATAAGCACCAACAGCAGACCTCATACTCCGGGGGAAAGACTGATCACTTTTACTCTAAGATGAGGAACAAGACGAGGCTATTTTTTTTTTTTATTCAATGTCATACTAAAGGTCATAGCTGCAGTAAGCAAGGAAAAGAAATTAAAGGAAACAAGTAAAACTGTCTCTATTCACAGCATGATTATCTATACAGAAATTTGCAAATAATTTATAAAAATTCTTTGTGTTAGAATTAATGAGTTTAGCGGATTCAAGATCAACAGACAAAATAATTGTATTTGTATTTATTAGCAATAAACATTTGAAGATTGACCTTTTAAAGTACCACTTAAAAGTACACACATGCACACAAAATAACCTCAAGAGATTTGTAGGTACAAATCTAAAAAAATACATGCAAGTCTGCATGCTGAAAATTACAAAATTCCGATGAGAGAAATCGCTATTTTCATGGACTATCCATTCTCCCTAAACTTATCTATAGATTCAACAGGAATCCAGTCAAAACCCCTATAGAATTGTTTGTAGAAATCAACAATCTAATTTTAAACTTTATATGTAAAAGCAAATGAAAATAGCCAAAGCAATTTTGAAGAAAAACAAAGTTGGAAGATCCACACTATCTGATTTAAAGATTTTGCTATAAATCTATAGTAATTAAGTCCGAGGAGAAGCTGGGCCTGGTGGCACACGTATGTGGTCTCAGCCCCTGGGGAGGATACTTGAACCCTGGTGGTGTAGACCAGCCTGGGCAACACAGTGAAACCCTTGCCTCAAAAAAAAAAAAAAGAAGAAGAAGAAGAAAGAACGGGGGAGAGAGGCATTGTCACCTCTTAGGGGCAGGACACAATTATAAGAGGGAATTTACCTGACAAATGCATAATCAGTGTAACCCAGTTCTTTGTACCCTCAATGAATCACCAACAATAAGAAAGAAGGAAGGGATTGAGGGAGGGAGGAAATACAGATTGGCAGAACAAACAGAGTTGTGAAATAGACCAAATTCTACGATTTTTGACAAATGTGAAGAGGCAACACAATGGAGAAAGGATAGCTAATTTTTCAATGAATAGTGTTGAAACAGATATTCATCCACAAAATATGAGCCTATACAAAATAGATCCTGCACCTAAAACTAAAAATCCTCTAGAAGAAAACTTTAGGGGAAAGTTTGTTCCTTTTAAGAAAGTTCTAACCCCTCTTGGCTTTGTGAGATATATTGATAGAATGTCCTTCTTTCTTTCCCTTCCTCCCTCCCCCCATCTTTCTTTCTCTCTCCTTCCTTTCCTTCTCCTCTCCTCTCCTCTCCTTTCCTCTCTCTCTCTCTTTCTTTCTCTTTTTTTAAGACCTAAGTAGAGTGCAGTGCCATCACAGCTCACAGCAACCTCAAACTCTTGAGCTCAAGGGGTCCTCCTGCTTCAGCCTCACCAGTAGCTAAACTACAGGTACCTGCCACAATGCCCGGCTAGTTTTTCTATTTTCAGTAGAGATGGGTCTTGCTCAGGCCAATCTTCAATTCCTGAGCTCCGGGAATCATCCACCCATCCCTGCCTCAGCAAGAGCGAGACAGAAAGGGAGGAAGGGAGGGAGGGAGGAAGAGAGGAAGGAAGGAAGGAAGGAAGTTAGTTAAGGCAGGAGTTTGTGACCAGCTTGAGCAATAGCAAGACCCCATCTCAAGAGTGAAAGAAAGGCTTAGCACCTATGGCTCAGGTGGCTAAGGCGCCAGCCACATACACCTAAGGTGGCAGGTTCAAATCTATCCCAGGCCCGCCAAACAACAATGACAGCTGCAACCAAAAAATAGCCGGGTGTTGTGGCGGGCGCCTGTGGTCCCAGCTACTTGGGAGGCTGAGGCAGGAGACTCGCTTGAGCCCAGGAGTTGGAGGTTGCTGTGAGCTGTGATGCCATGG